>VZTE01006369.1:5272049-5371914 GCA_013397775.1 Eulacestoma nigropectus | reverse complement strand
CCGCGCCTCGCACCGCCCCGCCCGCCGCGCCGCTCCGCGGGAGCCGCCGCCGGGGTCTGCAGCGCCGGGAGCGCCCCGCTCTCCGCGCCGGGGGCCGGGGCGGGAAAGGGGGCCCGGGCGAAGGGGGCGGGAGCCGTGCCCGGCCCTCCCTGAGCTACCGGCCGCGCCGTCTCCACTCCGGGCAAAAAGTGGCAGGAGGGGGGGTGGGAGGAGGGGGCTGTCCCTGGTGCGGAGTGAACGCCGGGCTCCCGGCGAGCGGGTAGGACGGGAGCTGTGTGCCAAGGCTCTCCGCCAGCAAAGGAGCCACGCAGCCGAGGGTCCCGTCACCCTCGGGCCCGCGGTGGCCATGTAATAGTCATCGCTGGGCCGAATGACTCAAATCTCCGAGCTGTGGCGGGGCGGGTGAAGAGACTTAGTGGGATAACTGGTGAATAACTCGCAGCTGTCCCTGGGAGAAATAGATGGGCTTCTTCTGTCATGCCAAGCACTGTCCAAAACCTTTCATAAAAAGTTAGTTCTTACTAACTTAGACCCTCATTAAATTGGGTCTGGTATTAAAAGATTGTATTACTGCCTGGAAGAGTTTAGGTCTAAACCAAAGGTATGTGAGGGTTGTGGTCAGACTGCTAGTTTAATACTCTTTTTCCTTCCATTAGCCACAATGAAAATAATCAAAAGGAAGATGCAGAAAAAAACTCACTCAGATTTTTAACAGTTCTCTAATAAATTCTTCCCTACTCAGTTTATTTCTTACAGCATTTCATGCAGTCTTAGCCAGTCTACCAAACTGTTACATGCTGCCAGATCTTTAACAACATGAAACATACATCACTAGCAGAAGAATGTCAATATGGTGCTGTATCAGGAGTCTTGGATGAGTCCTGCTACACTCTAAGGACTGCCTCTGGCTGTGTGAAGCATTTTCTTCAAGAGCATTCTAGGACGACAATGGGACTGAAACATCTTGTATGTCTTAAGAAACCAGTAGGGTGCTATTCTGTTATGCATAATTCATGCTTCTTTATCCCTTTCATGTTCCCCAAAACTGACAGCGAACCTAATCCTGCTCCCATGTGGTAGATAATGGAAAGGCTCCAACAGTGCTTCGTTTGTGAGCAGATGTGCCTATATTTTAGGTGCCCATTTCAGGGGGCGGGGAACCGGGTGAATAAAGGGAAGGTGGCCAATTCAATCATTCTAACAGAAACAGAAAGTCAAACAGAGGACACAAAGCAAATGAGTATGGGGGAGTCTGGGAGATGTTCTCTGTTCATGCAGTCAATGTGTTTGCCTCTTTCCAGTTACCTTACAAGGAACTGCCAGAAAATGCCAGTAGAATCCCAGCTCCCCAGCTCTCTTCTGAGTGCAGGTACCTTTTAAGATGAAAGGAGGTGGTCAATACCCTGACCTTTACCACAACCCCATGGTGAAGTCTTGCCTTTCTTGGTGCCTTCAGGCCCTCCATCTCTTTTAGTTTCAGAATGCTGGAACCCGATTCTCTTTGGGAGAGTGGCCATTTTAAGGTGGGAGAGAAAGAGAAAGAAGGACAGATTACCTTCCAAAAGTCAGACGAAAAGTGTTTTGACAGTATCTGAGCAGTTGCACAATTCAGGCAAGAAAAGGCACTGTTTCCAAGGCCGTTTCTCTTTCTGTATCCAACTTCATCCATATAAATTTTCTTATATAAAATTCATACATCTTCCCAGGACCTGAGTCTGGAGACAGAGTCTCTCTGTCCCTACTCCTCCCTGGCTGCAAAGGTCCAACTTTAACAGAAAAGTAGAACAGGCTTTTGCCTTAAATACTTCACAACTGTTTGGCTGACGTGCTCCTTGGCTTTATAGAGACTATAAGTTTTAACTTCCTCAGGCTGACCAGGGCAAAGAACTGAGGTTTCCTTGGTGCTTTTTGGCTTTTTTTAAGAGTACATACTGTTGTGATACATACGATGAAATTCCTGTTTATGTAGCAGAGATACCTGGGTGCTTAGAGAATTCTCAAGCAAAAGAGCTTGAGGCCTCATAAACTAGATGATGATGGAGACAGGCAAGTGGTTTCCACCACTAGTGGATTTGGTATATACTAAGAGGAATTGTGTGTAACTCCTATCATATGCTCACAGTACATTTCTGTTTCTCCCTATGCAAAGCATGGGATGGTGCCACTCTTTTTTCTTAAAGCAAAAAATATTTTTGTAGCAGAACAGAAAAGTCTCTTTCTCAGGTCAGAAAACAGGGAATAATATTGTGGCATCCAAAACACAGGCCTAGCTCTATGAATTACCAGATATTTATTTTAGCCCTAGTATCAGAAAACCCCTAGATTTTCCAATTTGGTGTACAGAAAGATTTTGGGACAGAGAAGCAAGACTAACATGCATTGATAGACCGTTGTAAGAAAGGCCTGTATTCCAATGACTTTTGCTACAGCTTCTTAGTTCACTTTAAAAACCACTAAACCCACTAAAACCCCAAAAAGTATCTTTATAATAAAGTGTCAGAGAACTCCCTGTCAAAGAGTGAGAAGTTTGGATTATACTCAGACATTTTTATAAGCACATGACTGGGTCTTTACTTCCTGGAAAACATTCTAGCACATTGGCTAATCTGCATTCTAAGTACTTGGGACAATTTAAAACATCAGGTGGCTTCAGCAAGAAGACCTATAGCAAGTCATGGTTACTGCACAAAAGGACACACTGATGTGTAAGTGTGATAACCTAAATTACAAATTCATCCGCTCAACTGGGATCCTAGTGACAAAGTCTTCACAGTTGGTATGAAGCTCAATTAATAGAAATGAAAAAGAAAATAATATAATTATTGTTAATCAACCTGGAAAAGCTTATCATGCTAACTTGGAAATCTGGTTGACAAGCAGAATAGCATCAAATTATGGCTTTCATAAGGTACCAATTGGTACTGCACGATTTGTATCATATGAAATGAAAGCCATGCATACTAAATGTTTGCAAAACTTCTTAAATGACAGGCTTAAAAATGTTTATGAAAAGGGAAACATTATTAAATGGATTCTCTTTGAGAGAGTGCCACTTAGGCTAATTTTTAAATTCTGCATTGATTTGCATTTCCAACAATGGCCTGTGAAAAATGCAGCTATTGCTGATGACTTTTGAAGATGGCAAAAACTTCCGGGGAGTAACAATAGGATGATTTATAGTGTTGGTTTTATCTAGAGACAGATGTGTAGATCCTGGATATAAATGTAAAGCTGAACCCTGGCACAGCTTATGCTTTAAAATTGCCACTGGCAGCACTGCCCGGTGCCTGTGAGATCCACCTCACTTCACCTCATTTTAGTCCTCTGAAAGTGCCGGTGTTAGCCAGTCACACAGGTTCTCATTGTCCATGGAGAGAATTGGATACCCATCAGAGGGCACTCTAGCCCAGCGGTTTTAGGCAGCTATGCTGGGGTGGTCTGGAAGGTCCAGTTTCTCTCCACTGACTATGGAGAGAGTACAGGGAACAAAAACATTCATAGTTGTAGGATAGAGTAGTTAATCCTAGAAAGCACTGATGCAGAAAAAAATGATTGGGGTGGATTATCAAAGAAGTCAATGGGCTTTAGCCATCTCTTTTATCATTTGTTGACTGGGAGGTGCTCCAGTGCCATACAGTTTGTCTATGGAGCACAGATGCACAGTTTGTCCAGAACATTTGAACTCTGTTGATTAAGTAGCAAAACCCAAGGTCTCAGTTAGTTTTTGCTGGGATCCTTGAATATTTATTTAAAGAAGGGAATATCCATTAGAGTAGGGGCATTATGCTTTCCTCTATTATTAGACTGCTGCATCAAATTCCTGTGAATAAAGTCTTAGAAAGCATCATAATAAAGTGAAAAAAACTGAGAGGAAAACCACAGGGTTGGCTAGAGGTTGAGAAACATGCCACTCAGAGAAAAGCTTAAAAAATCACAAGCCATTTAGCTTGTCAAGGAGAAAATCAGAGGGGTCACAGCTACCTCCCGGAGGTAGGATATTGATTCTAGAAGGCTATTCTGTCTAGTGGACAATGACATATCAAGGTGAAAGCGAGAGACAGACAAATTAAGGATAGAAGTAAAAGGCACACTTTTTCCTGTAGAAAGCTATGGAAGTTTCAAAGTTCTTTACCACTGAAAATCTGAAAGGTGAGTTTTGATGTTTTCCTGAAACCAGTCAAGTGGTTTCAAGCTGTGCTTAGGAACTCATGGGGTCTATTGATCACTTCTAGAAAGGCTGTAAAGGTAAGAGAGAAAAGCATGTTCATATGTGCCATACTACAAGCCACAGATAAAATTTTAAGTGGTTCTGTAGTTTCTTGGAAAACCATAACTAAAAAAAATATACCTCCAGGGATTAATTCCAGGCACTGTGATTTCTGTTATATAGGAGGGCAGTCAAGTGAGGGCAATGACCTCATCCCCCAGTTTATAATCTGTGAATAAGATATAAGAATGAGCAGAGGTACATAGAGTAGGACGGAGAAACATCTCACAATTGCTAAAATATGTGTCTTAAGTAAACAACTGTAACCATGATGGAAGACCAAAAGAATGTAAGGAAAATTAGACCAAAGCCATTATATGTCTGGAATTAGAAAACACAGGCAGGGTCATGTGTTACTAAGAAAATCGCCCCAGGCACCAAACATCAAGAAAAAAAGTGCAGCACAGGGATCCATGGCCAGATTTACTACCTGAGCTACAGGCAGTGATTCAACAACACATATAGAAAATTGCCAGTGAAACTGATCGCTTTAGGTGATCAGACCTGTCAAACACAAGTACTGCTGCCTGGTATCACTACAAACGTAGCACTGATTCGTGGAACCTTATGCTAAAACTCTGAACATTAGATCTGGGCCACAGACCTGCAAGTAGTGCTGCTGTTTGTCTTCCTCCAGCAACCAGCTGTGCAAGGTCACTTGTCTGGCCCATTCCTGAGAACAGCTGCAGGTAGCTTTGATTTATCCAGTGTTCTGATTTTCCTTCTTGTGCCTTCACCACTGCAGGATGCTGTGCCCTTCTCCCTTTCATTGTACACCTGCCTCCCTTCCCAGCTCTTAGATGACTTTTGCCAGCTTTATGTAACTTTTGGATAGTTCTCCACTGCAAATGTTAAGAGACAAATATTGCACCAACATGCACATAGGAAGGGAGAGAAAAACAATATCCCAAGCTGAACACGATATATTAAATTTTGAGAAACTGCTAAATCATTCAGACTGTTTCACTGGTACCTAGTGACTGTACCAATTGGCATACAGCATGCATGCAATATTCAGAGTCATGCTTTCAAAAACTGAGTATAAGCCACAATGAAATAAGAAATGTTGCCCTCCTGAGGTTAAGTAGGATTTTTACCCTCCATTTATGTCATTGGAACCAGCATTTAGACATAAATTCAAGTTTATAAATAATGGGCTATGTTTTCTCATAAGTTTTTCATCATAAGAAAGTAATAGCTTCAGAAAGACTGCATTTCTTCTATAGCCCAGTTCCCAGGTTTATAGATTTAAAGAGACCTTTCTGACATATCGTTTGACTTCTTGCATTACTAAGCCAAATCATTTTGCTGTCTGACCTCCTGCTTTGTTTGCTTAAAAGGATGGTATCTTTTAGAAAAAGAAAAGATAACTTGATTTGAAAATAGTAGGAAATCAATTTTACAGTATCTTGAGTTAGAGAATCACCCACCATCAATGTTAGGTAATTCAAGGGATTAATGACTGTTTTTAAAGATTCTTTTTTTTTCCTCTGGATCTTGTGCTGTGTGAATCGACAGCAATGGTTTATCAGGTCCTCTGCCTAATCTTAAATATTTGGATGCAAGTAATCTGAAACTATTGGTTTGGACTCGGTAAAAGAGCTGTCCTCAAACCCTTGTATCTTCTACCTAACCACTAGTGTAATTTCTGTGATCAATTTCTTTGCACCTGTCAAAATGATGTCAGATTTTGTTTGCCTTCAATACATTTGAGTTAGAAAACTGTCATCTAAAATTTTAGAGAAATTCTAGGAATGTTTTACTACTGGTAGAGTGAGATCGCTAGCATCTGAGGTTTCAGACTGAATTTTTCGTGATAATTCATGCTTTTTGTCTGAATGTTACAGATACTAGTTTACAAATAAAGCAACGAGCTTTAGTAAGACAAACAGTATGATGTAGATTCCTTTGTGTGCAATACTGCCCAGACATTCCTTCTAGACTACTTTGTGTTCTCTCCTCTGGGGCAAGAGGCATTTGCCTTCTCTTAACTTCAGCATTTGTTTTCTTCAGCACGTTTTCAGCATGGGAACATTTTTCAAATTTTGTAAATTATTATCTTGTTAACTTAGGAGATATCACCCGAGTGTTGTTCTAAAGACTGAAATGCATCTCAATGCTGGAGCCTGACAGCAATAACTTGTGTCTTGGCACCACAAAGATGGCACATGGACTTCTTGTCATGCCCTGTGTTACAGTTTGTGCTCAGGTCAGAAAACATGTTAAGAGATCAAATATCTTCCCTTGTTGATTGAAGATTTCCCCTCAATTTCCCAAGGCTGAAGTTCTGAGCAGCCATCATACATATGGGTCCTATGTAAATTCCTCTACTCAGCCACCTAGAGGATCAGAAGTTTATTGAAATATTTTAAGGATTTTATAAGGACTGAATCTTCTAGTTATGTGAAATTCTTCTTGTCCTCCTGAGTTACAGCTTGCCATTATTCCTTTGTCTTCAGTTCAATAGAACACCACTTACTCATATTGTTGACAGTGTTTCAGAGCTGCCAAGCCATGATGCTGGGCTTTTTTTTTTCATTCCTTCATGGGTAATTTCATTCCTCTTTGAGGTGTGGGCACACACATGCAATGGAGATACTTCCTAAATTGGACTGTCCAAAAACTTCAGCCCTTATTTTTTCTGTTTTTCTTTCTCTGTCAAGAATTTTCCAACACCGCTTTGTAAGTAGGGATGATTCTGTCTTGCAGTGAGAAATGTGCAACGCAGAATGGTGAACTCTTTATCCATTGCTCACCCTCTTGGTAATGTGTTTGGTTATGTTGTTGGAAAGTAAATTTGTCATATTTCCTCTTGATATGCCTGTATTTCAGATGAAGCAAAATGAAGCCTTTTCAGTCATTTAAAAATCAATAATTTAACATCATTAAATGGAAAAATCCAGAAGGTAAAGGACAAAAATGCAAAACTCTGAGGCTCAAAATTCAATGCCCAGAGCTTTTATCATAGAATCGTAGAATGGTTTGGGTTGGAAAGAACCATAATGATCTCTTAGTCAGACCCCCCTGCCATGGGCAGGGACATCTTTTGCTAGATCAGGTTGCTCAAAGCCTCATCCAACATGACTTTCACCATTTCCAATAGTAGGACAACCACAACTTACATCAGCACTCAGTTCGAGTACCTCACCACCCTCACAATGAAAACAAGTGAAACAATTATTCCTTACATCCAATCTGAGCCTCCCCTCTTTTGCTTTAAAACCATCACCCCTTGTCCTGTCATTACAGGTCCTGGTAAAAAGTCTCTCTCCATCTTTCCTATAAGCCCTGTTTAGATATCAGAGGACATCAATAAAGTCCTCCCTGAGACTTTTCCATGCTGAATAATGCCAGCTCTGATAGCCTTTGTCCATAGGAGAGGTGTACCAGCCCTTGGACCACTTTCAGGGTCCATCTTTGGACCTGCTCTAACAGGTTGCTGTCTTTCTTGCACTGGGGCCTCCAGAGCTGGATGCAGTACTTCAGGTGGGGTCTCACAAAGGTAAAATTGAGGGGGGGAAACACCTCCCTTGCCTTGCTGGCCACACTTCTTTTGATGCAGCCCAGGATATGGCTGGCTTTTGGGCCATGAGTGCACATTGACAGGTCATGTCCTTTTTTTCATCCAGTGGTATCACCAAGTCTTTCTCCCCAGGGTTTCTCTTAATCCATTTATTCCTCCAGTCCGTATTGATATTGGGTATTGCCCTGACCCACTTGCAGAGTCTTCCACTCAGCCTTGCTGTAAAATGTACTCTGAAATTACAGTTGGTTTGGTTGGTTTTTTTTAACAAAGATAATTTTAGATCATAAGAAGAACAGAACCCATGTACAATTGAGTAAAATATATAAGCAACCAGATTTTCAAATGGAATTGATTTATAAATATTGGAGAAAGTACAAGAAGCATATTTAAGTTTTTCTTTTAAATATATGCAGTTTGTAAATCAGCTTGTTTAGAAAAAATATTTTGAATCTGCTTTGGATGACAATGCATGACTGTCTTCAAGTTACCTTAGGGGCACCAGTGAAAATGGCTTATCTGTGGTTCCAGATTAGTGGGAACACATTCAGGCTGTCCAAATCTTTCTTGAGATCACATTGTCGTACAGAGGAGTTGAGTTCACGGTTTTATTCACACAACACATTGACAGAAACTAGTTAACCACCTGGCATTGGTTAAGCAGAATTTATGCTGATACTGTGCTAATGACCTTGCACTATCATTAGACTAAATCAGTCTCCTGGGGGAGAACCCAACAAGGCATACTAATTCGATGCATTCCTAGGAAGTAGCATGTACAGTAAAATATATTTTGTCACTTATCGAGCTCGATTTTAATTCAGAAGTATGTTCTAAATTAAATACCGAGGCCTCTCCAGAGACCTCTGGAATGGCAGAACAAGATAAAAATATGCAGTAGAAAAAGACAAGGAAAAGAAAGATTTGTGCACACCTAGAGCAATTGTGGACATTTTAAAGTACTGATGTACTCAATAAACAAATGTTGGAATAATCTGCTCTAAACATAGATTTTAAAAACAAATCTTAGAAGGGTAAACAAAACTTTGAGGGCTAAATCTGATGTAGACATGGTAGATTCCCTTTACAGTATGAGAGAGAAGCAGGTGCCACCAGAGTGTTCTTGATCTAACACGCCATTTTCATAATTAACGTAGGAAGTGTTGAGTTCTCTTTGCCCTTCCCCCACCTCCAATGGCTTTCTTTTTACCCAGTGAGACAACTATGGATGATTAGCCCAGACTCAGATGTCTAACTTAAGAAAACCTAAGTTAAAAATCAGGAGTTAGAACATTTCCGAAATAAAATACTTTAGGAAACTTAATTCAGCCTCCATTTACATATGCAGGGCATATGTTGCAATTACTACGTGTGAAAACTACTTTTTTCAGAGGATTAAATACACCTAATGAAGGAGATACATCATGATTTTGCAGTACAAAGGGAGATCTGTATTGATTGAGATACTGTATTGTATGATCTGAGAGGTCTGTAGAACCTTTACTTCATTTGTTGCAGAGCTTAAAGTTATGAAATGAGTGGGGCAGGAGGTAGATGGAAAAGACAACTGAATCCCTAAGGCAGTTGAGTGACATGGAAGGGTTTCTACACCCATTTGTGTGTTGCTACACAGATGATGCAAACCAGATTTCTCACAGCTGGTCTTCAGCTCCATGTTTCTCATTTTCTGGATGCCCAGCTGGAGACAGTAGAGTCTCATTAGAAGAAGTGCAGAGCATGCATAACTATATTTGAAATTAGCAGTTGTTGTTAGTTGTCTCTTGAATATATGTAGTGCTATATAATACCAAACATTACAAATCTTAGTGTCTAGAACTAATGGAAACTGTTTACCTCAACCTTTCTGCACCCCAATCCCATTTGAGAAAAGGGATGATGATGTACTTCACTCTACACTGTAGCACCCAATTTAAATGGCTGGTATATGATCTGCCAAATGAAATCCTGCATCTAACCATAGATATGTCTGTAGCACAGACAAAAATTGGCAATTTTTGAAAAGGGTTAATGTGTCTATCTAAGAATAAGCTGAGTTGCACCCCAGAAGTACCTTTTTTTTTTTCAGTGAAACTAAGGGAAACACAAACTGATTACTTCAGCTGTAGACATCAGGGCTGCAGATACCTGAAGGCAGTGCAGGTGAATCCTGCCTTCTGTGCTGACCTCCATTTTGGGTCCTGAATGAGGCAGAGACTATAAGAAAAAAGTCTCTGATAATGTTATTTGTTGGCTGTCTTCGTAATAGCTGTGCACAAAGGACCAAACTAAGGTTGCACAGAATGTCTTTTGAAAGTTTGGCATGGCAATCTTAATAGCAGTATAAGAGTTATTCAGTGGGAATGAAAAGACATCAGCCTGAGGCAGACACTTGGAATGTTGCATTTCAATTCAAACAGTTAAAGTTTGAAAAGAGAGTTGAATAGTGGGAAAGGAGAGCAAATTGATAATAGGTATTTTACCAGCTCTCCCTGAGAAACTTTCATCATTTCTCAGTCCTGTGGCATGCAACAGAGTTTGCAGGGCAGCACTGTAAGCCTGTGCATGTCTCAGCTCTAGTACCTTTTTCAGCATTTCTCTGGAGGTAGTAAGGACATTTCACTTTCAAGAGTTTTCACAAAAATGGCCCAGTCCTCAGAGCCTTTCTCTGGAAGCTATCTAGGTGTTTGTTAACATTGACACTGTAGAAATAGGGAAAACATAAACTGCAATTATTTGTCCAATGTCGCATTGCACAAAATTATCAGGTAACAAATGGAAGTACGAGTCAGTGTTTAACTCATTAGGCTAACATTTCTTAAAAAGTTTTCTCTCTGTTTCTTCCTGGCAAAGCTGCACTGTCCCATTGCATGTGGCAATGACTTTGCATGCTGACTTTACAGGCTTGTCTAAAAGGAAAAGGACCTTGACTAAGCACTGAGAACTGTGTGATATGATGACTTAAAACAGCTCAGGGATTACAGTGTCTGGCAGGAGGTGATTGTACAGCTTGATTCACAGTTCCTCAGACAGAGTTTATGTTAAACTTACAAGGCATCTTTCATGTATCTTCCTGGTGTAAATCTTGTGGATATTTTAGGAGCAAGAAATAGTCTTTCGATCTCACCATACAGCATTAGCTACCATTGTACTTCCTTCCTAACTTTCTTTCATCTGAACTTTGCTTGCTTAGAAGCTGCCCTGGGTGGGGGAAGTCAGTGAGATCAGGCATTAGAGGCTCTGCTGTGCGTTCACTCTGGCTGCATTGCAATGAAAACTTACTTTAAGCAGGGCTAGGCCATGTGAGCTCCTTATTAGCCATTATTAACTCACTGAATGGTATATGAGAATTTTTGACCTTCCTAGGCAGGGCATAAATATCTAACATATTGTAAAAGGGCTTTGGAGGCATCAGTGCTGAGCCTGACTTGATTTAGTTTACCACGGGACACCAGAAAACCGATTTTGACCTTTATTTCCCAAACTGCCTACAATTTTAGAAATCTGATTTTCAGAAGAGTGTACCATCTTCAGCCACAGTAGATATCCAGGCATTAAAATTTTATCTCTATTGCAGTTGCAGATTTACTTGGGAAGGAAGAAGAGAAGTGGACCAAAAAATTTTTAGTCATTCTGTTAACACTGACCAATTCAGCACAAGATTAAATGTATTCTCCACCCAGGTTAAACAAGGGTGATTGGACTACTCATTGAGTAACCAAGATTTTTTTGAGAACCCTTATTTGTGTTGCTATACTGACAGCTACTTTATATCAAAAGTCACTGGAGTTGGGAATGAATTGTATTTATCAAGCTGACATCTGAATTTACCCTATCCAAATTTGCATGAAAAGAAGTCACAAAGTGATGCTATACACAGAAAGCTGTTTTAGACTGAGCACATCATGGTGCTGGTGCAGATCTAAGACACCAAGCAAAAACTCCAACAAAGACATCTACAGATACTTACTTATGAAAGAAATATCCTTGCTTAAAACTTCAGGACTACAGAATCTGCAGCTCTGGTCTTCAGTCAGGTGTCAAAGTAAACTAATCTGGAGCAAAATCAGCTGAGTCACTGAGATCTGAAAAGAAAAATTTGTGAAAGGAAAAATGATTGGTTTCTTTCTTGGATTAAAAGACATGAAAGAGGTTTACTGCAGATTTTATAAAATCATTCAAACAATGTTTTCTGATCAAATCTCACAGTTTTAACAGAGAATTTATTTAGGTAATTGGAAAGAGTATTGTTTGTGTAAGATTTTTTATTGGAAGTTACGTGCCTATTTTTACTGTATTCTTACACCTGACGCTTTTACCTCTTCACACAGTACTGATGGTTTACTGTTTGTTGGAGTAATTCACTGTACACACATGGACAAACCCACACAGAGTCATATATTTGCGTGAGAAAGGTCCCATTTTATGTTCTTCATTGGATCTAGTCAGTAATGAAAAGGACCTCAGTTCTAGTAATGTAGCTTCGTGACAGTGAGGCAGGTAATCAGTCTATGATTTACAGTCTGACTATTTTTATATTACATTTTCTTAGCATTTTCATAACAAAATAAGGATAATAACTCTACGGAAGTAATAATGCATTCTTCTAAATTCTGTTGCTGAACGCACAGAAGAAAAAGCAAATGAGGTGGAAGGAACAATTTTTTGTTTGTCTGAAAATGCCCTTCAAAGTCTGTTACACTTTAGATTTAGATGAAAAATTAGAAGGATTGCTCTTATATTAGGTGTTGGAAAAGCACTAAGGAAAAAATGAATCCAAGGAAGATGAGCATTCTTAGCTTGGAATTCAGTACATAATTGCAGAGGAAGGAGCTATAGTTTAAAGAAGAAATCAGCAATGGTAGTTTGCTATTCATAAAAGTTGAACAGTAGGTGATTTTAATGCTTGACATCCCATCGGTATTTTCAGACACAGTCTCAATGCGGTTGGCAGCTGTGAGCTGTAGTCCAAGTAAGTAATTGGTAGTTAAAGTCCCAGTAACAAATTATTAATGTATGTTGAACTACGCTGCACAGCATTTATGGGTTACTTTACCTTCACCCTGAGTTTTAAGATACCCAAGGTGATCATTTTTCCCTTTCTGAAGGAGTGGTGGAAGTGGCCTTGGGCTTATTTACAACCAGAACTGATTCATGAGTAGTAGTTTATTTGAAGTTTTTTGTTAGTCTCCATAAAACATTATTAATTCAAAAAATGGAAATCCATCATATTAGACATGCTTGGTTTGGTAAGAATATCTCACATTTTGAGTAAATGAAGCTTTTGGGAGCTTACACCAATTTGTAAGTTTTCGGAAGTACTGAACATCAAGTGACAATCTACCTGGTAAAAGGATGAGGTGTCTCAATACATTCCATACCCACTGAATTACTGTCTTAGGTGGAGTCTGTAATCAGTAAATTCAGACCCTGTGTAGGTCATGCAGAGGTGACAAACAGGTGTAGTGAAATAATAATACATTTTTACCTTCCTTTGATTTATAATTAACATTGCCTTCATTTACCTCCTATCTTCCAAAATTCACATTTTCTTCCTTTTTTTGGTAGCTATTCTTGAACTTTGTTATGCACATCTTAGGCTTTCTGAAGGCGAGTTTATTGGCCTATGCTGCACTAATCTTCCGTAATTGATTTGGGATGTGTGCCAGTCTCTTCTATTATTCTGTGCTGATATCTTTATATGACTGGCTTTTATCCAAATGCTGTCATCTTTTGCATTCTCTTTATCATTTTGCTCTTTTTATGCTGAGAGACCATATTTTTAGCCTTTGAGTGTTGCCCCTTCGTCCCTCAAATTTGCAGCGTAAAATGTACAAAGGGCAAACTTTCCAAATATTGAGATCCCCATGCTTGGCCTTTCTAACACTTTCTCTACTCTTTTTGGTTAAGGCCGTTGTTGCATGTAGTTACTAAAATGACATTTAAAGGTTTCATTCATTTTATTCTGATTTACTGCTTTGTTGAACTTTCATTGCCTCATTTTTTTTTTTTTCTCATCATTTTACTTTGTATTTTCCACACTATATTTGATTCATTAAAGAAAAGGATGTGATACATAATCAGAACACTGTACTCTCATCATGTTCTCATATAGGTTTATCATCAGGCACCTCCTCTGTGACTGCTCTACCCCTCCACGTGCCCTGGCATGGTAGGCCACAGACTTTTTAGGAGTTCAGTTGATAGACTCCCTTGGGAGGCAGACCTGAAGGGCGAAGTAGTGCAGGAAGGCTGGACACTCCACAAGAAGTTCTAAAAGCCACAGGGGAAGGCTGTCCCCATGTGCCAAAAGATGAGCCAGAGGGGCTGGCTAAACGGAGAGCTTTATGTGGAATTCAGGAAGAAAAAGGAGATTTTATGAAACACTTCGGAAAAAGGGGCAGGCGACTCACAAGGACTGTGAGGGTGTCATGAGGTTATGAAGGGGAGAATTAGAAGAGCAAAAGCCCAACGAGAAATTAATCTCTCTACTCCCATAAAGAACAACAAAGAATGCTCTTTCCAATACGTTGGCAAAAATGAAGGGCTAAGGAGAACCTCCATCCTTTATTGGATGCAGGAGAACACATAGACACAAAGGCTGAGAAAAAGGCTGAGGTACTTAATGCCTTCTTTGCCTCAGTCTGTAGTACCAAGACTGGTTGTTTCCCTGGTACCCAATCCTCTGAGCTGGAAGACAGGGATGAGGAGCAGCATGAACTTCCTATAACCGAAGGGGAAATGGTCAGCAACTGCTACACCCCTTAGACACCTGTAAGTCTATGGAGCTGGATGGAGTTTTCAGTGGGGTGTGGGTCAGTCTCTTCTCCTAGGTAACAGGTGACAGGACAAGAGGAAGTGGCCTCAAATTGTGCCAGGGGAGGTTTAGGTTAGATGTTAGGAAAAAAATTCCTCACCAAATGGGTTGCCAAGCACTGGAACAGGCTGCCCACAGCAGTGGTTGAGTCACCATCTCTGAAAATATTTAAAAGATTTGTAGATGTGGCACACAGTGACGTGGTTTAGTGGAGCACTTGGCAGTGCTAGGTTAAACTTGATGATCTTAGAGATCATTTCCAGCCTAAGCAATTCTATGATTTCTGTAAAAGATGTTTTAAAAGAGATAATTTTATAAGAAGCTTTAATGTAATGGAAGATCATCTTAGTTTTATGCTGGGGATCATTGTGTTTTCATCTTCATTATAAGGCTCATAATATATATGACTTCAAGGCTCATAGTATTGATTAAAGGAAAAAAGCTATCCCTAGACAACAGAAAATTCCTGTGTTATTTGTATTTGATTGTTTACATGGTCCAGCTCTTTCTTCATATGTCATCTGTTGCAAAATGAGCTCTGTTCTAGATAACATAGAAGAAAACTAGTTCTTTGGTATCTTGCTATGACTTTTCAGGAGTGATCTACAGAAGAAAAAAATATAAAATTCAATTTAATTGTGGGCCAAGAGAAAATCACTTATAACTGATATCTCAATACCTATTTTTTAGTTTTTAAACCGAATTCCAACCAAACCATTTCTCATTTCATACCATTAAACCTTGGATAATAGAACAACCTTATTCAGCACAGTGCATTATCATTCTCTTAGCCAAAAATGTGTGGCTAATTCCGTCAGTTGAATTACTATGATTACTAATTGACCTGTATGCCAGGCTGACATTGATAAATGAAGTATTTGCTAGAGCAGAGGGCTTGAAATACTTTCTTTTTTTGGATTTCTTATCAGCCAGATGCCTATCACCAACTTAATGAAGACCTTGTAGCCATCCTCTCCTGTGTTCAGTTCATGACATCATCAGTGATTCATCTTTTACTACTCTAAGACCCATTTTTTTTGCATATGGAAAAGCTTTCATGGATGAATCCAGCCAGACTCTAGCTATTCAAGTGAGTGAAAAAGACAGTTTATTACATGCTTTTAAAAGCAAGATTATGATTTTCATGTCTATGGTTTTAGGGTTGTGAGTACTGGAGAACATACATATAGAAGTTTGAGGTCTGATTCTCCCAAATATAAGGATTGTTACCTGAATGCTTTAGGGATTAAACCATTTGGATGCATTTCTGGAGTATTAGATTTCCTCTTGTGTCATTATGCAAAACTTAATATTTGCAGGTAACACCTTGTAACTGTGTATGGGTTTTTTTAGTAGTACTAAAAATAATAATGAATTATCATGTCTTTAATACAATTTATGTAATACACTATGTGGAACTGATGCAATTACAATCAGTCCCCATCTAAAATAGTATCTGAGCCATTTTCAAAAAATGTTCATCTCCATAATACTTCTGTTATGCGTTATTAATTATAACTTGCCATTGTTTTACAGAAGGAGAACTGGGAAACAGATTCTGTGTACACTGTTCTTTGAAAGTAGATTTGCTAATTGACCATGTTATTCATGAGGAGTGATGCAAAGGCCAGGTTTAGGGTAAGCCAGCTGCTGTACACAGTAGGAAAATTTTCAGCACCTCCTGCATTGTAAAGTGCATCCAAAGGCACTGTTATCTGCAGTGACAGCAGATCCACCCCAGCAGAATGTGTCTGGCCATTTTCGTATTTCTTGCCTGCCTTTGCAGTGGCATCACAGGACTAATATCATGCATGCAAGAGAGAACAAAATTCTTAGAAGTTACTGATTTACCATTTACAAGGGAGAGTGGGATTTTTAGTCTGTCCATGTTCTGACTGCTTACAGGGACAAGGGAGATACCTGGAACCAGGGTATATGAGTATATGAGCATGTGACATTTTTCTGACCAGACAGCTCAGGTTCAGTAAGGCTGAACATCACTGAGGCTACATAACTTGCCTTGTATCACACAGGGGGTATGTGATGAAGTAGGGCATGAAATTTTCTATTTACATATCCCATAGTAATATTGTAGATGTTTGGCTTTCTGTCCTACAACTGAAGCAACTTATACTTTCCAGTTAGTGTTCAAAAAATTCTTAGAAGGCAGGAGATTATTATCCTGTGTACACAGGTATTAGCCCTGAACCCGAAGGCTGCAGTGTTTAGCTGATTTAGATCATGGATTTGAATTTTCTGAGCAACTTGAAATTCAAGACATAGCACCACAGAAGATCAAATTCTTGTGCAGTCTGTCCAAATGATTCAGTAGGCTATTTTGCCATCTTGTCCTATGATTAACTATAGTGAGTAGTAATTAGCAAGGGTGCTTTAAGCTCTTGATTTAATGTGCTTTTAAAATAGATACAAGGTAAATGGAACCCTGGACAATCTTTCTGGCTTTCTCTTCTCTAGCATTTCAAAGGCACCTAGAAACTTGGCTTCTAAGTACTACTAAGCAGATTTTAGACCCAAAGGGCATGAGATACATAAAAATTAGTCTGGCTGCAACAGAAAATGGAAAGGGCAGATTGGCAGCATTACATCAGAGAACACCACTTCTTCAGCATAAAAGAGGAATAGAATGTGGTACCAGGTTGGACTATCTCTTAAAACTCTTAGACTTCACATGACATTAATAAGCTAATTTTTCTCTCATGCTAGCATTATAACGTACAGGAGAAGAATGTAATGCTTTTGTACATAATTTATTCTTTCCTCAACCTAATCTCATGCTCTGGGGAGAATTTTCAGAGTTTGACTCTAAATTCACAGGACTTGAGGAGATGTTGAAGTAAATGTAGCTGAAGACATGTGAACATGAGTAAAGCTGACATTAAAAAAAAAGTAGATAAGCATACAAACTACCAGCATAACTCATTGCTGCAAAATGTACTGAAACTAAGAATTCAAGAGGAAACAGAAAGTACTGGGTGATTCATGAGTAAGCAGGTGGCAGCTGTATAGTACCTAAAGACGACCTCGATGGAAGCTAGAGAGGGATTTTTAAAAGGACATGTAGTGATAGGATATAGGGGAATAGCTTAAAACTGAAAGAGGTCAAGACAAGATGCGATATTAGAAGAAATTCTTTACTGTGAAGACGGTGAGGCACTGGAACAAGTTGTCCAGAGAAGTTGTGGATGCCCCATCCCTGGAAGTGTTCAAGGCCAGGTTGGATGTGGCACTAGGAACACAGTTTAATGGAGAACTTGGAAGTGCTTGGTTAACAGTTGGACTGGATGATCTTAGAGGTCTTTTCCAGCCTAAGTGAATCTATGATTCTGGGATTCTTGACTGATAAGCCACAGAGAAGCAGTGTGATCCACCATGAAGTTTAATGTATAATATCATCTCAAGCCAGCACAGAAAGAGACTTTTATTGCAAGCTCCGTAGGACCCCCTGAGCATTAGTGTTACTTATTTCTCACAACATAGCTTTTACAGTATTTTCCATCAAGAAATTTGCTCTGCACTTTGCTTTCTATTCAAGATTTAAAAGCATGAGGAATTTGGCTGTCTTTTGAGTCAAAAATTGTTGATTCTGTTCATTAATCAATGAATCTGTTATTATGCAAAACTGAAGTGAAAATTCTATGAAGATAGGATAAGTGTCCAAAATATTGTGGAAAAGGACTGCAAAAGATCTGTTAGACTGAATTATTATATAAAATAAGTTCCTGCTGCGAAATGGGATAAAAAGCTAGTGGTTGGAACCGGTCTTTCACAAAATATTCCTCATTAGAACTAGCTCATATTTAGTATCAGATTTGTTGTATAATTAAAAGAACAATGTAAGAAAATAAAAATGAACTGCTGTTCATGAAGTAGAGGTTCCTGACTCTCTCCTTTGGTGCAGTTTAGCATGACTGATTTTTCTGGGAAATTACATTGTCACACTTGGTATAACAGTCACTGTCCCAGTGTCAGTCACTATATAAACATCTACATTTAAATACACATATAGTGCATATAATGCAGGGGACACATTTTAGAAAGTATTTGGGCACCTAATTCCTACCCTTGTGTTCTCCACTATCTTTCCTAATCAAGTCACATTAATCTATCAAACACTTCCAATACTAAGATAGGAATCTACTTTGCAAATATTATTTATTAAATTCTCAGGGCCCCATGAGTTTGGCAGACTTCAGGGCAGCTGTTTTAATGACCAGTACATGCAAGTTCAAAGGTGCTAAATTGATGATGAGGCACATCAGTGGAAGAGCTGTGTCAAGTACTTCTCAAACTTAAATTCTAGTCCTCCGCATTCAACATTTCTTTATGAAGTCACCTGTATATCATATACAGCCCAAAAAATGTGCACTTCAATAATATTTCTCGTAATCTCTAATCTCTAGTATATTTCTCTGTAGTATTCTCTTGTACTTGAAATTCTATACATAGATGGTTTCCTAGAAGTCAAGGCAAATGAAATATAAATATGAGTTTCAGTATGAGTTCCTAAGGCATAAGTAAATGGGATTTTTCGAAAGTTCATCTTGCTGCTGGAGTTTATTGTGACTTTTTAGTTATTGGGGGTATTTTTCAGTCTTTTGTGCAAAGATTTGTTAATCCTTATTGCCAGAGAATATGGAGCTCCTCTGTGCAGTTTTCTTTGCTTTATGGATGACAGCAGGAAGACACTGACAAAGTTTAGACATGGCAAAATTTTCTTTATTTGTTAAAAATATAATAGGAAAGACATAAAATTCTATTTTTTCACTCTATAAGAGATACTACAAATTACCTAAATTGCAAAGTACCTTACCATTGAATGGCTAAACGGCATTCAGAGCTGTATAAATTATATGAGATGCATAAGACAATTTCACATACAAAGCATTTTTGCTTGAACTTTCTGTATAGGCAAAGAAAAGCCATACGTAGTTTGTAGAAGTTCATACATATTGCTCAGCTGTAGTAGCTTGCATTCCAGTAAGTGATATCTAAGTCACCTTAGCGCTCTCACTACATATCCACTCAAGGGAGGCAGAAATCGTGCAGCACTGGCAAGCCATAAAATTGTAAAAGACTCTATGTAAATGCCCTTCTTCATCTTTCCTGCTTTTCCAGCTGTACTATTTCAACTAAAGAAAAGCTTTGCCATTATTTACAGACTTCTCCATGCCTATATTCTCAGGCAGCTATGGTTACATTACTGCTGGATGATTTTCTGTGGCCTTTTGATACAGCATGCCTCAGATATAAGGAAAATAATGAGGCCCTGAGTCTGAAAAATGTCTTGAGCCTTATTTTAAACCTTGCAGCATCCGTCTTCAAACTGAACTACTTTACAAGCCTAAGTATAAGCACCCACTTAATTATTTTGTGAAATGGGAATGCTGATGAGCCACAGAAGTAGTAGAGAGGGAAATCTTACTGAAGGGTTTTAATAGAGCTTTGCTCTGTGCCCCGGCTTCTCAGCATATTGTAACACCAAGAGTGTAGACCAACGAACCCCTCCCACCCCACCAAAAACAAACAAACAAACAACCCCCCCAAAAAACCAGAAAACACTGGGGGAGAAAATAAATGAAAAAAAATTACACATTTGCTATTAAGAAAAATGTTTAAAATATGTATAAATAATTATTTTCTATTTTTCAGATATATGTTATGTGAAACAGAATTATCTTAAGGAATGTGAAGGTATTGAAAATGTATTTCAAGTGTTACTAAAAAAAATAAAAGGTGTAGTGACTAAAAATGGATTATTTTCAAAGAGCAAAGCCAATTCCAAATTCCTCTGAAAATCAACCAGGTGCTCTTTTAGATGTGCCAAGTGTATATCTATGCTATTTTTCATTTTAGTCTTCCTATAGATTTTTTACAAAATTTGCTATGTGATAAAAAGTGATAACTTCTTTTTTTTTTGTGGTTGATTGATACCACTGTCAAGATCCAAGTTTTTGGGCTGCCTCACTGCTAAGAGAGGAAAAAATCCATCCCTGTTATCTTTTTTTATGAATTTCATCAGGTCAATATTGTACCTCTTGTACAACTTTGGAACATGGGGGTTCTAGGAGAAAAACTTGAGTATTTTTCAGGTGGAACTGGTATGTGGAAATGTTAGTGATCAAATTATGGAAGTCTTGGGCACCTCCCCAGGGCTGCATGAAATTTAAACATTCCAGTGCAG
This sequence comes from Eulacestoma nigropectus, assembly GCA_013397775.1. Classification (NCBI taxonomy): domain Eukaryota; kingdom Metazoa; phylum Chordata; class Aves; order Passeriformes; genus Eulacestoma; species Eulacestoma nigropectus. The sequence continues at coordinate 5,351,108 of VZTE01006369.1, read as the reverse complement.
AAATGCAGATAGTAATCCCATCCCTCTAACGGTAAGGTTCAGCAGATGCTTTGTGTTCTTGTCCTGTGCAAAACCAGACACATGTCCGTCTTTAATGGGGGCTGAAATGTGTGGCTCCTGACTCAGTAAGAAGCCCTTTCCAGAGAGCAGGCATTCCCACAGTCCATACTCACAAGCAGCCCAGCCCAGCAGGGGTGCCTTTCAGTTACCTGAAGAGGATCTACAGAATCAGCATATCAGAACAAATGGTCTCTGTGTTCATACAAGACTTCAGAATATTTTATCCACTGACTTAGCTCTATTTAAAAAGGTATGCTATTCCCTCTAAAATAAAAAGATAAGACAAGACTTAGAAAACAAACAGGTTGGCAGTTTAATTACTTGAACAATTCTGAATTATCATCCTCTACAAGCAAAAAAGCCAAGATTTCTTAGGAAAGGAGAAGTTATCAAGTAAAGGGCAGAAGAGAAGTTTTTTTAAGTAGTGGAAAGTGTTTTACAGAACACCTTCATTGCTGCTACTGCAGGAAGGAAAGAAGAGGGTATGTACAGAATTCTATCATCTCTCTTCTCATGAGACGCCACCTGGAGTAATGTGTCCAGGGATTATTCAGCCTGGAGAAGGCTTCAGGGGCAATTTTATTGTGGCCCTTTGATATGTATAGGAGTCTTATAAGAAAAATGGAGACTTTTTAACAGGGCCTCTAGTGACAGGACAAGGAACAATGGTTTTAAAACAAAAGAAGGGTTGTTCAGAATGGATGTAAGGAAGATTTTTTTTTTTTTTACCATGAGCGTGGTGAGACATTGGAACAGTTTACTGAGAGACATTGTGGAAATGTTGAAAGTCAGGTTGTATGAGGCTTTAAGCAGCATGATCCTGTGAAAGATGTCCCTGCCTATGGCAAGTACGTTGGACTAGGTGTTCATTAAGTTTCTTTCCTACCCAAACCACTCTGTGACTCCATGGTATGGAGTATTTTGTGCAATTTTTAGCTCTCAAAGCTGCAACTTGCCCCACTGACAGAGTAACCATTGTAGCATTTCTTCTATGTGCCTGGGAGTAGGCAGGGGTACAGAGGCTGGAGAAGTTTGTTGAAGTGGTCTGAGTCCCTCCTTAGCACTCAGCTGACCTCATGCTTTTAACAGCTTGGCAGCACAGAAATGGCAATGATGCAGAAGCTGTTCTGGATGTCACACCAATTCTTTTTAACTACTTGGAGCATATGTAGTATGATTCAGTTATCTAAAATGTATGTAAGATTAGAAATCTTCTAGAGAATTCCTTGCATCTTACTGGTATCACTCAGAATTTGTACAGGTCTGTGCCCTTCTGCAGTAGCATCCGAAGGCCCAACAATATACAGAAGGCTTTTCGAATGACACCAAATACCTCTAGAAAGCAAGCCCCATGCCTAATGTTTCACTAAAACACCACTCCCACAGGACAGATTTTGGGGCAAAACATCCAATCAGTCATTTTTAAGTAGTTTTAAATCACAAAGTTACTTTCTTTAATCAGATTTACTCTCATAGTAAAAACAAAAACCCCCTAACAATTCTAAGTTGTTACAATACCCATGTAAATTACTTCCTGGCAAATCGCATAGGAATTTCATTCTGATTATTGTTGCACACTGAGCTTGAATGCTTTCTCTTTAGACACCAATATATTCTCATGAAATCACATTGTGATAGATATTTTGGATCTTATTTTTATTATTATTAGTGGTATAACTCGTTGGAAACTACTGTTAGAGGATCTCAGTATTTAAAAGATGCTTTTTAGGGTACTTTGGTTACACAGTCCTGAAAAACCAATAGATAAATAGACAAATTCCCTTGTATCCTTTGAGCTGCTTCTTTTTTATTAGTGTAATTTATATGTTTCATAGCAAGTATTCACTGTCTTATATTTCAAGCCAAAATTACTTTGACTTAGAGATGGGTTTAGCTGTCCTTAAGAATGTCTGTTTAGGATTCACAGGAAAATGGACACACATTTCAGGAGAGGATTTCACATCCAAAGAAGAAGGAAAAAGCCTTTCTGTGACCACAACACCACCCATTACTGAATCATATCCTAGGTGGCCTGGATTCTATAAGGTGGGTGGAAAAAATACTGTTTGAAAGAATATTTGAATTTGATCATTGCCCCTGACAGTTAGCAGCCTTTCCCAAAGCATAAGTAACAGTGCCATGACCTTTATCCAATTGGTTTTGTGATCTGGTACAGAAAAGAAGCAGAGAAAATGTGTGGATGGAAAAAGAAGGACAATGTTCACAGACATCAGTTTAGAACTAGAAAATGGAAAAGTCAGACATCAGAAAAATATTTGTAAACTATGAGGAATGGTACCATTTTCCCAGGAAAGCAACATCATCTAAAATGCAGTGTGGAATTTGTTCAAGTGCACCTTCTGTTGGATTATTAAAAAGTACATTAAAAAGTAACACAAGGCTCATAAATGTCACCTGGGAATAACACATAATCAAACTGTAACAAACGGTTTTCTGAACAGCTGGAGTCTACCAGTGTTCTTTTACATGGTTGGGGCTTTATTTCCCTAGTGTTTGGTAACTGTGCTGGAGAATTGATTCCTATACGGGATCTTCTTCACTAGATGACTACTAAGCTTTAACAGTAAGAAAGAATGGATTGGGTAATAAAAAGAAGTTTTCCACTGAAATAAGTAGAGCTGTGCTAATTTACCTTGACTGGTTCTAGCTCTAGAAAGCCAATAATGCACACAGGAAAAAAGGCTGTGGTTTGGCAATGCCTAGACCTGCAAGTAAAATGGAGTCACTGAAAAGTAATGCTGTGATAAGTGTGACAGAAAAAGCCCTTGGATGCCCTGAAGCATTAAGCACACAGCTTTAATCACGTGCAGGATTACTTTGTGGGATCAAAAAGAGAGCCATCATGATGACCTAGCACAGTAGATATTATATACATTAAAACTCACAAGCAAAAGTTAGAACTGAAAAGTTGCTGCAGGTACTAATAAGAGCAATGAAAAATGTAGTCAATTGTCTTTGTGTGAAAAGTACATTACCTTTGGTGCCACAAATATTATTTAGTGATGAATTATTCATTATCCATGACCAGCATAAAATAGCCAAGGAGCAAAATAATTGTTTATGCTGGATACACGTTATTTAGTAATCCGAGTCTGTGATTAAAACTAACCAATTCATTCCCAAATGGCACTTTTCAGTGGAATTCTAAAGATAAGAACAGAATTGTGCATGCTTCCATTATATTAATACAAATACCAAAATCCCTTAGGATTAAAGTTTTCGCAGGAGAAGTACATCATATAACACAAGAGTTAATGGACTAATTATGAAATTATGAAACTGTACCAAAGCATTTAAAGCTGCAATGATTAAGTAGTTTAGTGGAACAAGTCTTTTAAATGAGATCGTCTGGGAAAGATACTGCAGTGTTAGTTCTGGGACTGTTGGGTACAAACTGATCCATCAGAAAGAGGACTATTTAGGTCTATGAAATAATGAAAAATTAAGGAATAATGAGAGATGAAGCTCTCAGTTATTGTTTAGATAAGTCATCACACTAAGACCAACAACTGTATCTTGCCTCCTGCTCAGAAGATGAAAATACTGGATCCAGAGTTGAGAGCAGAATAAAACCCCCCTAATGACTGCTTTGTTACATCCAAGATATTTCTGACTAGGAGTGTACCAGAGAGTTAACACTGTGCATAAAATTATTCTTATATATTAAAATTCTGGCATGAAGGATAATTCTAATGTGGAACTATTTATCAAATAGGTGATTGAAATGGATAGAGAGCTTCATGCAGTTGTGATGACTTTGCAGTTTGGCCACAGAGATGTAGAGATAAGGGTCTTTGAACACCCTGACATTTCACAAGGCATGTGCATCCAGTATAATTTTATATATATATGCATATATATATATATATTCTGAACTCCTCTCCATAAACATTAGTTCAGACACAATTACTCCCATGTCTGAAGCTGAGTCTACATCTTTGTCTATTTTAAAGCCCTAATCATGACACAAGCAATATCAACTACAAACCAGCTTGCATAACAGGAATGTAACTTGTTTCAGTGAGATCATCGTTGTATAAAAATACCAACTCACAACCAAAATATATGAAGTAATACAGTCCATTTGACCCCACTCAATTACTTGACTTCAAGCATCAATATTAGTTTTGATTTGATTTTGTCTTGTTTGAGCTTCCAGTCACTGAGTTTCTCTCTTTTTTTTTCCAGATTCTGCTTATTGTAACTTTCAGATTTTTTTTTCCATAAACACTAAGTTTCTTCTCTTAGTATAATGCAGGATTGTGTAAAGTTCTTATGATCTCTGATACCTTTCACTTTTCAGTGTATGTTTTTAAATTAAACTAATTAATCTGCAGACAGAGAAAGAAAATCACCTTCTTCTTTGTTACTGTCTTGCTTAGAGAGACAAAGCTTATATTTGCCCAGTTAGCTGCTGCGGCTTTGTTTTGAGATTGTGCATTCCGTTCATGATCAATGGTTTTTCAAAGACGTTTCATCTCCCTGATGATAAAGAAGATGCCTTTTTATAGTAATATGTCCAATAGTTTATCCAGTAATAACTCCATTTCAATATGATATATGCTCTTTGCTTCTGGATTTGTATTATTTGATTTAAAGCAATGGCATAGCAGAATAAAAACACCAAACCCAAGCTAATTCTCAATGAAAACATTTCAAGGAATGGAGAAGTCTACTTTCAAAAAAATATCTGAAATGATAGGGCAATGCATATGGCTCTGATCTTTTGAATAGTGGCCAGAGCATCTTCCTCACTCTAACAAATTATAACTACAGCACTTAAAAAAGCTGTATGTAGTCATCATATTGAGCAATCCTTCCCATGTTATCTGGGAATTACTATTTCCTTACCTCCTCTGATGTGTCTGAGTGGAAAACCTTTCTCTTGCCTGTATCACTGCATCCTAGTACATCTGTCTCCACAGGGAACATCCAAATGACAACTTGTGCAATTCTCCACCCATTGGCATTTGACGGTCACTTCTATAAAATTCTCAGGTGGATGCTTTTGTACCAAAGTCAGAGTGTTGAAGGTTCACAGTACCTTCCACTAAGAGCTCTTCTCTGAACAGCATACATTTGTTCTCCAGACAACATATTCATAAAGGAGCTGGAGAAGAGTGTGAGCTCTGAGGTCACAAAGTCTGATGATGATATTAATCTATTAAAAATAAAAAAGACAGGAGATCACTATGAAGAACTACATAGGGAGCTTATGAGATTGAGTGACTGGGCAATAAAATGAAAGCTGAAATTTGATGTAGATAAATGTGATGTATGAGAGGAGAAAGACCTTCAGTTTCCTGAATAAAATGACAGAGTCTGAGGTGATCATTAATGCTATAAAAGTAAGACTTGAGGTTATGAGAGATAGATCAATGGAAAAATGCATTTAGACCTGACAGAACAACCAACAAGCCAAAAAACAAAACTGAAAACCACCAAACCAAAATCAACAGATCACATCCTGGAAATTATTCCTTACAAGGACATTACTTAGGATAAAACAGAAAACAAAACTATATCAATGTATAAGCTCATGGATCACCCTCATGCTGAATCCACAGAGCATTCAGAGCAAGAGAATTCCTGTCTACACCAGTGTCTATTTTGTGCAGAAACCAGCACTCCAAGGAACAAAATTACAGCCTGGTGCAGGGTCAGTTTGAAAATGCATCATGCTGACAACCATGATCTGAAACGATCACTGAGTAGAGTAATAAAGCCTTTGTTTCATTTGTCTAGCAAAAAAGAGGGAAAAGAACTTAGTAAAAATTTTGTGTGAATGAGGAATATTTGTATTTGTCTAGCTTTTGTGTATATACATATATATATATGTATATATATGTTTCTAAAGGAAGACAAGCTTTCAGAGGAACAAGCTTTTCACCAGGAGAAACACCATAAATATCAAACTAAATTGCAATTGTGAACAATTGAGATGGATATAATTTTTATACCAGATTAAAAACTGCTTGCCATCTGTGGGGCAGAGGAAAGAAGTGACTGGAAAATTGTTAAGGGTTGTGAAGCCATGTCTCTAGTCAATCTAGGACTCTGTTAGTTATGAATTTAAGTTGCCAAGTTCATAGATGACCACTGAAGAACAATACTCAGATGTAGTGATTGGTGGAAAAGAAAGGGATTGGAAAAAGCCCATACCTGATCAGGAACTTGCCTATGGAAAGCAAGATTGTAATTTTCCTCCCTGAAAAAGCATGGTTGCTTCAAACTATACTCTTCCTCCCCAAGGATTTAGGAAACTTACTTCATTTGGAAGAAGGAGACTTATAATCTTAAAACATTTCATCAAATGAAGTGCCTCACTCAATTTCTTTCACAAAACATGGTTAAAGAACTGCTCAACATACTTCATTCAAATCATTCTTCGATTATTGTACTCATCCAACATGTGTAAAACACTTTCAGCTTCAGTTTATTCCTCCATGTGAGGGAATTGTAACAGTGTCTCACCTATGTAGATTAGAGATATTCCTGAATGGGGTACTTAGCCAGATACTTTAGTGAAGCTGCTTCATGTTGTCTGAGATAGGCAGGTAACTTCTGGGCAGGACTTGGAATATCCATAGTGGTAACAAAAACCAAATGTAAATAGATGAGCCAGAGTATTATTACAGCATGGACAGTTTTCCAGATCTTTGTGGTAGGTACAGCTCTAATGTTTCCCTTAAATATTCTGGAACTTTTCTTTTTTTACTTTATGTGAAATTTGGTTCAGAATGTGTCCTCAAGACCTGTCACTTCCACCAGGTCAAACCCTCACAATGAGATGAGCAGAAGAACTAGTCTGAGCATCTGAGAAAGCACAGGCTTTCTCCGAAATGTTGTTTAGCACTTTCATGACTAAATCTATGCTGGCCATGGCAGTAGTGACATTTACATCTTCTGAGGGGAAGCTAAACAGCATTATGTCTAATTTTTGTACTAAAATTTATAAATGGGTCTCCTGATGGGGATGTGTTACATCCCATGTGCTCAAAGACAGGCCAAGTTAACACTGACATGCTGTACTTTGTATTCCATAGGTGAATCCATAAAATAAGTGATGCAGTCCTAGATTTCATATCTTGACACCTATAGAATAGTTTGGGTTGGAGGGGACTATCACAGATAACTTTGTCCAACTCCCTTCCCATAGAAAGAGATGCCTTCAACTAGGTCAGGTTGCTCAAAACCCCATCCAACCTGACTTTGAATGTTTGCAGTGATAGGGCATCCACGGCTTCTCTCAGCAGCCTATTCCAGTGCCTCACCACCCTCATCATGGGAAATTCCTTCCTTATCTCCAATATAAACCTACCTTCTTTAAAACCAGCCCTTTGTCCTGTCACTACAGGCCCTGTTAAAAAGTCTATCTCCATCTTCCTTATAAGTCCCCTTTAGATTTTGAGGGGGTGATCACAATAAGGTCACCCTGGAAACTTCTTCAGACTGGAAAAACCCATCTCTCAGACTGCTTTTCAGGACACTACTTATATTAAAGTCACGAGAAAAACTTTTGGAGTATCCCAGGGGCATAGACTAATTGTTAAAGATGAAATTATTTTTGGATGACACTTACTAATGTAATGAAATAGCATTTAGTTATTCCTGTTTTTCCCCTTAATAAGTCTGAATCTTCCATCAGGAAAGAGCAAGAAACTGAATGAAAGGGAATATAAGTATGCCTAAAGAATTTAAATAGAGGAAGAACACAGTCTTTCTGATTGCCTGTGTATTTCTGTCCTGCAGTGATGTGCCAGATCACTAGGGAATAGGGAGGAATAGTGAATAAGAGGGAATTATATACTAGGGAAGTAGAAATTAATAATTATTTCTATTGCTATAAGCTTTTCATGGACTGTCTTATATTGGTCTACAAAGAAGGAAATGCATATAAGGGGCAAGAGTATGAAAAAGGAATGACCTTAATTTCCTGTGATGGGTGAGCAGCTGTCCCATGGGTCAGGCACAAAGAGTTACAGTAAATGGGATGACATCAGGCTGGCATCCAGTCACTAGTGGGATTCCACAGGGCTCCATCCTCAGCCCAGTTCTCTTCAACTTCTTCATAAACAACTTGGATGCAGAACTTGAAGGAACACTAAGTTTGCCAATGATACTAAACTGGGAGGAGCTGTTGACTTCCTTGAAGGTTGAGAGACCCTGAAGAGATGCCTTGATAACTTAGGGGGCTGGGCAATCACCAACCATATGAAGTTTCACAAAGACAAGGACCAGATTCTGCACCTGGAACAGGGCAACCCTGGTTGTGTGTATAGACTGGGGAAGGAGATACTGGAGAACAGTGCTGTAGGGTACCTGAGGGTCCTGGTTGATGGCAAGATGAACATGAGCCAGCAGTGCCCTGGCAGCCAGGAGGGCCAAGCGTGTCCTGGAGGGCATCAGGCACAGCATCGCCAGCTGGGCAAGGGAGGGGATTGTCCTGCTCTGCTCTGCACTGGGGCGGCCTCACCTCGAGTGCTGGGGGCAGTTTGGGTGCCACAATATAAGAAAGACATTAAACTACTGGAGATGGTCCAAAGGAGGGCCATGAGGATGGTGAAGGACCTTGAGGAGAAGCCTTATGAGGAGTGTCTGAGGTCACTTGGTCTGTTCAGCTTGGAGGAGACTGAGGGGAGACCTCATTGCAGTCTTCAACTTCCTCATGAGAGAAAGAAGAGGGGGATAGGCACTGATCTTTTCACTCATGACCAGTGACAGGATTTGAGGAAACGGCATGAAGCTAAGTCATAGGAGGTTTAAGTTAGATATTGGGAAAAGGTTTTTCACACAGAGGGCAGTTGAGCACTGGAATAGGCTCCGTAAGGAAGTGGTCATAGCACCCAGCTTGTCTGAGTGTTTGGACAATGCTCCCAGGCACATGGTGTGATTCTTGGGGTATCCTGTTCAGGGTTAGGAGTCGGACTCAATGATCCTGATGGGTCCCTTCCAATTCAGCATAGTCTATGGTTCTATGATTCTTCCATGTTTCACAATATCTATCTTGATACTGTTCTTTCTCACTTGATGCTTATCTCTATATTCCCCTTTCTTCTGTTCCTTCTCATAATTTTTGGTGTCTTCAGCCTCCATATTGAGGACTACTACCAAAATATATCTGCCAACATCCTCTCATGAGCTTGCATGAAATAAGTTGCAAGCAACTGGTCACAACGTGTTTGTAATTATGGTGAAGAGGACTGTTTTGTGCTGCTGATGTTGTATAGTAATTAAATGGTAAGATCTGAATTGAAAGTACTGGGAAATGGCTTACTCCAGGTCAGAAGGCTATGACACCTATTGGGTTCCATGGACTATTTCTATTTCCTACCACATTGTGTTTTTCCTGAAGGGAAGGAAAAACTATGGGGAGTGAAAGGACAAGAAATTTCTGTGACACATATCAAACTGCAGCCAAATAGGATACAGTAGAAAAGTGGACTTCAGTAAAGTGGGAGTGATATAATTTCCCACACACCATCTCTTAATGTCCTTTGTATTTAGTTTCAAAGCTGTTTGGGATCAGACTTCCTTTTGACAGGGGTTACAGACAATGACTGCTAGGCCGATGTTCTTGTGCGAGGGGATGGATGCAGCAGCACAGAAGCAGAATCTGCAGGGACCTCTCTGCCAAGCTTTGCAAAGGTGGGAACAGATAAGACCCGCACCATGCACAGTAACATACTTTGTGCCATGCAAATGCTGGAAGGCATACTGAACTTGCTTGGTGCCTGGGGAATGACACACTATACATACTTGGGGGAAAAAAACACATTTTGTTGGCATGTGTAGGACAATCTAAGAAACTTGGATTTGGATAATCTAAATGGTGGTGTTTGAAAAGAGATCGTAGGAAAATAAAAGTCAAATTTTCTGGGGCCAAAGCTACTAGCAAAAAACAACACACATCTTCTCGCTTCTGTTAAATCTCTTTGTGTGAAATTTGGCTTCAAAAACCTGGAATAGGTTCTCTTGCTCTTAAGGCGAGGGCATGATAAGGGGAGAACAGTAGATTTGGCAAGTCTGAGAAGCAATCTATTGCTTATTTTTATTGACCTTTGCATTCACCTTGCTGCTGAAAGCATATTTTTTCAGAATTATGAGGAGAGGAAATCTGTGCATAATAAAGTCCTGACTTGTTCCCTTCCTGCTCAGATTTTATCCCTAATAAAGGGTGTTGCTACGTGGTACAAGTACCCATGGGAACTATAAACATACTACTAAAGTATTTTTTACTGTTTAAGACTGAATCATATTAGGGTCAAATAAGAAATAATATATTTAAAAAGAAAAGGCTTTTGATGCTACTGCTTATATGTATTATTCAATAGATGTCCCATGCAGACTGCATAAACAGCCCTGGCGACACCCAGAACTTCCCCCTCTTGCGTGAGCGTGTAAAATATTAGTATACAGAATCAAGGCTTTGGGAAGCAGAAAAGTTCATGCAGTTAGAGGACTTGCTCCACAACCACCAGTCTGTGATGCTGAAGAGGCATCCTTTGTCCTTAGGACCGAGCGTGTTAGACTCTTGTTACAGTCAGTGGAGAGAAACAGGAACATTTAATGTTGCTATTCATCTTAATCAAAGGGGTCATCTGCCGTACAAGTACTGATCATTCTCCATTGACTCAATTGTCTAAGTGTCTATAGAGACAGACATCTCTATAGATGTCAGTAGTATGTTTTCCTGTGGTGAAAGGAGACAAATACCAATCCCCAGAGATTTTGGTGGCACGAAGGTGTTACAAAAACGAGGTCAGTATGAGATGAATGATAAATATTGTGCTAGGAGACCTGCAAAACCAGGCCTAAAGATTTTGAGGCTGGGCATTCCAAATTTGAAGACACTTTCAACTTTCTGTTCCTAAAGATCCTCTCTATCCCTGTGACCAAAACTAGTGCTGATTTACATTGGAAGGTGGTTATAAAGTCTGTAAATTTGTATAATTTTGACAATCATCACAGGAAGACCAGAGAAGAAAATATATGCACTAGCTTTGGATCAGAACAAAAGTACCTTGCCAAGAAACAACTTGTAGGGCTGTTGTACTAGTTTGAAGACAAACCAGTGGGAGATCACAAGTCAGAATTATAATTTAATAGAAAAATTAAAATAAATGCAATAGTACAAGAACACTGACAGAGTCAGGATAGAACCTGACACCCTGTTAGTCAGGGTGGCGGTAGCAGTCCAGGTGAAGTGGTCCTGTTGAAGCAGGGATCCTGTAGAAGGGTCTGGTCGTCACCTGCCAGTCCAGTGGTAGCTCTTGTCCTCTGGGAACCCAGTAGGTGAGGGCTGTTTGTGCTGTTCCAAACCTCGGATTACATTCAGGTGGGAATGCTTGGCTCCTCCCCCGGGCAGAGCATCTCACAATGGGCTAATGTAATTATGAGTCACATGGTGGGTCCTTGATTGCTCATTAAACAGACATAGCTCCCCAGAGGGAGTTATCAGGGATGAGTCATGGTAGGAGAGATAATGAGCACTGCCCCACCTGCTTTAACAGCTTGTGAAGATGATAATAGAATACATACTATTGGTTACATCTTACACTGTAACTTAGGACAGCTGTGTACTGAATAACACTTTGACATCATTCTTCAACTGAATACAGTTCATCCAGTGCAGTAACTGCCAACATGGCAATCATTCTGTTTTGAGGATTTACTAAAAAATAGGAGTTCTGTAATAAATGATTGAACACCCATTCATATAATTATGACTTGATGAAATGCTCTATTTAGAGAATAAAGGGTCGTTGCTAGTGCTAAACTACTGTGAGGTGACCACAGCACTGGCTCAAGAGTCTGTCCACAGAGACAGGAGTGACAGCAGCTATCCGTGTTGGCCATTTCCCCACGGGCCTGAGCTGTGGGGTTTATCCATCTCACCGCATTTAACAAGGCTGAAGAGCGACAGCCATTTTTCTCCTGGGCATTCCCTTTGGCTCTGTCTCCCTCATTGATATGGTGGCTGTGTCACAGCAGGGAGAATGCTGGTGGTTTCTGTGACACAGGGGCCCAGGCTGTGTATAGAAAAGGCTGTGTGAGAGCTGGCCCAGAGCAGAGGTGAAGAGGCCGGTTCAGGAGGTGAGAGGGCAGGGAGGAGGGCAGGGAGGAGGGCAGGGAGGGGAGGGTGGGCTGGCTGAGCCCACGCAGCGAGCAGTGGTTGCCCATGGTGTGACAGATGGCAGCTGCTCCTCCTTTTCCAGAGCCAGAGGCTCACACAAGGCTCTGGCCATGTGTCCTTAGCCTGACAGTCAGAGATTCACTACCTTCTCTTATGACACTGATGCCAAATTAAGGTATTGGGAGACTTGTAGAGCCCTGGGCAGGGGTTGCCCATGGCCAGTGAGTGTGGGTGCCCTGTTGTCTGTTCTGCCTTTTACAGCTCCATACCCAGAAAAGGACAGGACCAGATGTGGCACATACTGATCATCAGCCACACACAGAGAGAATTTCAGGGACATCAGATCAGAATGGAGCAAACTCCTTACTTTCTAGTGTTCATAGCTGTGTAATGTACCTGCAGTAACTCTGAAAGTTGACATGATGAACGTAAATTCTTCCTTTCAGGAAAGGAAATGAAATCTTGAAATCAGAGAACCAAGTGGAACAAACTTGAAAGTGGAATATATCTTGAAAGGAGATATGATAAAATAAAATATAATTGAAAAAAAAAAGAAAATTGGAAAATGGAGCGACTACAGCGAAATGGACTGAGATAAAATGAGGTGCAGTGAAAAGGACCAAAAGTTGCCAAAATTATTCACATTGAAATCCCGAAATCAGGGAAGAAAGGTAAGCAAAGAGACAGGAGAAGAAACTGAAGAAACGAAATGCTTAAAAAATAGAGAGAAAATTCTGATACCGAGTGAAAACAAGAAAGCAAATGGGACGACATGAAGTGCAGTGACATGGACCAAAGCTTGCCCAATTGATCCTCATTGAAATCACAAGATTTCATTTCCTTTCCTGAAAGGAAACTCCTTGCTATGTTTTAATTGTCACTCCTGGATTTAGTTTTTGGAGAGAAGGTAAAGAATAGGTGTCTCAATGGAGATCAGATACCAGTCATTTTGTGTGGGTGGAGTCATGTGATTCATTTTAGGATTTGCTCTGCCAAACAAGTACTGGAGTTATCCCAGGCTTTAATGTGACACAGCTAAAGTTTCTGCACTCTGCAGGAGGGCATTCTCTATGTGGTGCTGAGCACCCACCAAGAGATCCACATCCCGGAGAGCCTGACTTCCCCATGGGCTTTCTCCCTAACTGAGGAAGCAGGATGGCTCCAGATGAGGATGAGCCTTGTTTTTCTTCCTCTCCTACACATGTGGCACCTCCTACACATGTGTTACCTGCACTAGTTCTTGTTGAAGAAATGAATGGGATTTAGTCAACTTCACCAGGCATCTGCTTCTCAAAAGCATGACCTAGCCACACATAGATTTTCCTTCTAGCCAAAGAATTTAAAATAATTACTTCTCAGGATTTAGCCAGTCTTATTAAAGGAGTTATTTTAAAAGACAGAATTCTTTCTATAATAATGTTCAAATCTGGGCACAGTTACTGTTTTGGCCCAGAACACAGCACAAATGGGAGTACTCGGTATCCAGACAAGAAAATATTTTTTTCCGTTTGAAGCAAACAGATTTTCATTAGTAACATTCTGCTACTGCTATTTAGCAAGACTTTTTGTTTATTCTTAACAAGAAAAAGGAGTTTGAAGAGTGCAGAGTGTGTAGTTTCCAGGAAACCCTATCTTGTATCTCTTGAACTCTGTTCAAGAACCTGCTCCAGACAAAAGGTGTCCAAGGCACGTATCCAACCTGCAGGTGGTATAGACTGGCAGCAGCATGTACAAAGTTCCTTGGGCTTTAGTCTAAGGGCCTTTGCTCTTGAATGTAGGTGAGACTGAACAAAAAGTTATAAAAATATCAAATGAGTTATTTTCCTTATTGTTTTGTAGCCAGCAGGGTGCCTACACACAAAGGTTACTGAGATAGTGTATAGACCTTATAACACTGGAGAAAATGTCAATTAGAGGGAGCTGTGAATATGTGGCTTTTAGAATATCATCAACAGGAACATATTTACTGTCTGAGTTTGACATCCTCACTAAAGCTAGAGAATTCATGGTAAAACTGAATAACTTTGAAAGCATTATATCTCTTCACTCTATTAAGTGACATAAGCTAGAGAACAGTTATTTCCTTGCTGTAAAGCTTTGGGTAGACTGATAACAGGTAGAATTTTTCAAAAGATAACAGGAAGATAGATTCAACTGAAATTATGTGAAATTTAGACATCCTAGTTTCTTTTGAAAAATTCGTGTATACATCTTTTTGCTTCCTAAAAACCTGTACTGTCATATAATAACTTCATTCATTTCATTCACAAAAGAGGAAAGAGAAGGATGTCAGTTCTTGTGAGATCTAAAGGAGGACTTTCTGCTCTGGATGTTTTTGCAACTAGGTGGCACCTTTAGAAATTAGCCTGGAGAACCACAATGCTTTGTGCTCCTGGTATGAATGTATAATATTAGTAACATCCCTCACTATAGTTAATGTACCTTTATGCACTTCATCTGTGTGCACACCTACTAAGTCAAGACGACTTTAGTCTTAGCGGTGACTCAGCAAGTACAGAGTCACTATGAAACTTAGCTGGCAAAGTCAAAACTAGAAAGTGTGGCTGTGTGTGAGTTGTCATGACTGAAACTTCATCCTAGATTATTTAAAACGAGACTCATTTTGTGCAGAAGGTAGGTTCTCATTTGATTGTAATATCTCTCTGAATGACACTGAATGGTGCTCATGGGCAGTGTGTCTTTTTTCTTTATCAACTATAGAGTATCATGTACTACCAATGTATTACAAAAATGAAACACGGGTTCAAGCCGCTGAGAAGGAGAATGGCTAGCATATATAAACTGATCACACAGTAAGCAGGGGATAAGGAAAAAAGAGATGGTAGAAATCATTGAAGGAAGTATTTCAACAGAGACAGCAAAATCTTTTAACCCAGTGAAACAAGAGCTTAGAGATTGTAGAAGTGCTGTGTATAAAGATACTGGGGGAAGAGAAGAAAAAGACAGACTGCTTTTGGTCCAAAGATGGTCCTCCAATATGAAAAGAGTTTTTCTGATCTTTTAATATGAGTATGTAATATGAGTATGTAATATTAATGTAATATGAGGAGATGCATCTGATAACCTCAGAGTTTCTTTTCAGGCTTGGGAAGATCTGGGAAATAGCTAATTTGTTTTTGTCTTTAGACTTGGAAACTTTCCTAGGGCAAGAGCCTGTCTTTATGTTCAAGTGAGACACAGCTCTGAGCCCTGTGTCATTTCTCCATTGGAGTGAACATCAACATGGTATGCATTTTGGTTGCCAGAGTACCTCTGAGTACAGTCACAGTAGGTAGTTGCTTACAGCACTTGCCAGTCACGGGTGAGATGGTTGTGGTACAACTACTGGGCTTGTGCCAGAGCTAAGAAAATCAGGCTAACCACCTTCCTTTTCCCACTGTTTGAAAGGCCCTGGAGTTGTAATGCTTTCTGAAAGGAAAAGTTTCTGGTGTCACTATGTTCATCTGCTCCTCCACATCCAAAGCAGTGAGTCTGGCTCTCCAGGTTTCTGTCTCATCTTCATCCCTTCTCTCTTGTTCTCCTTCCTTCACTTCTCTGATCCCTGTTTGGCTCCAATCTTTCACCTTCAGGGAAAAGGCCAAACTGCATTTGATTGCTGCCGAGAAGCTTTGAGCCAATGCTGGCAAAGAAGAAAAGCTTCAGGTTGTAAGCCTGGCACGTGCCTGAATCCTTCTGCTATCTGGTTTCAGTAGAAGCACTTTGAGTTGCACAGAACAGCCCTGATTCAGGCAACTGAGTGATAGTCCAGCACTGAATTGAATTATAGGCTCAGGATTTCTCTTTGACCTATTAGCAACCCAAATATGTCTGTGCTTTGGGTCAAGTTCGTCCTTCCCCTCATTTATTAAGGCTTTATTTGATGCAGAACTGGTGTAGTGGGTAAATTGATTGTGTGCTTGTGGTGGTATGGCATCCTTGTCTCTCTCCTGCTGTAAAGCAATGACTCATAATTCTTCATTAAAAAAACCTTATAAAGAATTAAAAAATGTGTGGTTTATGCCATTAATGTTTCTGTTTCTTTGTTTCTGGGAGATGTTCTTTAAAAATTATTAGTAGTACAAAAGTACAAATGGATCTTCAAATATTTGTGGGTGCTGGATTTTTCTAAAAGTTATTGATAAGACACACATGATATGGATATCATGCTAATTAATCCAATAAACCAAGCAAAGTAATTATTATCCAGCAGCTAGAATTAATTTATAATCTAGATATGGACATTAAAAAAAATCCAAGAAGCAACCATCAGGTGTATTCTTTTAGTTAAGAGAAATTAAATTAGAGGGGAAATGTGTTACTCTTAAACATGGGGCACATTGAAGCAAACACCTGGAAATAAATGGTCACAGTGAAGTTGGGCAGAAGAAAATGGATGGGCAGAAACAGGAACATGAGAGACTTAGTTTAGGAGTAAGAAAATTATTATAATGGTGAAGGAGCCTGAACACTGAAATAGATTGTTGGGGGATACTGTGAGATCTCCATAACCAGGATTTTTAAGAACAGGGTAAATAAACATAAGTCAGGAGTAATTTAGACAGAAATAATTGTGCCCAGGGACGGGATGTACTACATGACTTCCTTTTGGGAATTATGTCATTATTTGTCTCTTTATTGATGAGCTTTGAGGAGTCCAGGAGTCATGTGAGTATGGAGAATGACTGCTCCTAGTGACAGTCTTACAAGTGTAGTTGCAATTTATATTAATGGTGCCTTTCTTTGGAATATGTCTACAAATGACTCTGACAGAATTTCTGGTATTTCATAAGCACTTTGGAAAGGGAACACTGTAATTTGTACAAGAGAGTAATCAGAAATTTTGGCAAAAAATTTGAAGAGCTTATGTTTTTTATATATGTTTATAAAAACTACAGTCACTCTCTTTATGTAAGAATTTCAGTGATGAGGCTCATCAAGGACTTCAAAAGCACTTTAGGTGAGATCTGAAGCTTGTTTATGACAGTAAAAATTTTCATATTACTTCTTAATGGGCTTCATGTCAGGCTTTTTGTGCACTGTTCATGTAGTGACTGCTGTTTTCTTACTAGAAATGAACACACAGTATAAGAAATATTCTTTTTACCTTGGTCAAAGGAAGTTTTTTCCATTTCCACAGCCAGCTGCATGTGTCCAACACGATGTTCCTGGGCTGTGTTGAGGAAAGCTGTGATGTATCTCTTGAATCAGATCCGTCTGCCTTAGTGATTACAAGAGACTGACTATTTATGCCTGTTAAGAGATCATGATACATCTTACGAAAAGACAAGCTGTGTTATCAAAATACTGCTAGCCACACAGAAAAGCATCAACCCTCCTTATCTTGCTTCTTAAAATGCATCTCAGACTGAATTTAATGGTGCTGCTATTTTTACTCAGACATATTTCAGACTACACCTACTCTGCCGGACATAGATGACTCCCTTAAAAAACACAAAAAAAATTTAAAAACCTGACTGCAATTGAACCCATTTACATTTGTTATCTTAACATGTCAAGAATAGAAGTTTGAAAACATGTAAGTGCTGTTTAAGATTGCTACACAAATGAACATTTTTCCCCCTTCCCTGTGCCTTTAAGGTAGGTCTTTCCCCCTGCTTCCCTCCCCCTACCAAATGCAGTTATTTGCTGAATTTTGTAAACTAGAAACACTTGTTCTCAGTGCATTTTTAGAAAATAGTTATTATTAAAAAAAAAAAAAAAAAAGCATAGAAGTAAGAATTGTAGTACGATGAAGTACCTGGAGTGTCCAGACTTATAACCAGTATAACTTAATGGTGTTTTGGGAGGAATATTAGAGAATTATGAGAATAATTATTATTGAAGAAGGTATAAACATCATGAATTTGAAAGCAGAAGGGTTCAGATTCTGTATAGCATTTTCAAAGCTTCTCTGCAGTCCAGAAAAGTTGCTATTATCTCTTCAGATACCTTGTTGGTATCTTCTCCATGAAAAGCAGGAAAATTTGACAAAATTACATACTTCCAAGTAGCAGTGTTGCCCAAGGCCTCATTTATCTCATACTGTTTCTGATAGTGAGCTGGTGAGCAATCATGCCTTGAGGCTTGGGTGGTTGTTCTTCAGCAAAATCCAGGGATCTACAGGAAGGAACCCCGGGGTGAACAGAGCCTGGTGGTTGCTGAAGGCACAGCCTGTGATACTGGGGATCACAGCCTGGGAGTTTCAGGGTTCCTTTCCTTAGAAATGCCTGATGGTTTGCATGGCCAGAGCTTTGGATATCTGCCTGCCTCCCTGTGGCTTGCTCTTGAGTGAGCCCAGCACCTGTGCTTACTGTTACATTACAATTTCAGTCAGGTTGCAGGAGCTAAGCAGAATGTTACTCATGGTTTTGAAGCAGTGGCAGGGAGACACCTTTAATGGGTATCAGTGATGCAGGGAAGAGGTAGGGGCCAAAGGCTATGAGGGAAAAACAGTTTTGTTTTAAAGGTTTGTGTTTCTGACCAAAAAAGTGGCGAGTGGCTGGGACAAACTACCATAAGGAGTGAGGAGTTCTTCATCTTTTTGGATATTGAGAATCTGTATACTTTATTTCAGGTAAATAATGGGAAGAAGACTTATAGGAAGTGCTATAGAAAAGGTTGGAATTGGTGATCATATATCTTGTTCTGGCTTTACTTACTTCACATGTAACAACTGCTCATTTACTGCGTGCCTCTCAAGTCTGCTTGTCACATGCTTCTGATAAACAGCTAATGAATTTTTGTAAACTGGAGTGTTTTCTGCCAATACACCAAATACAGAGCCAGCCTCTTCTGCAACAGTCCCAATAGGTGCGGTGGGTGAGTAAATGGAGGTGTCTGGGCTTGAAGCAGCCCTGAGTCTTCTTTACTGCATTTTCTGGAATCACAGAAAAACTACTATAGGCATTCTAAACCATATCAAACTTAAAATAAGGATCAGGATTTCTGTCTTCATGGGGAGAAAGAGGGTTTTGATGCTTATATTTCAGTAAAATCTGCTTTTGTTCCAATGTAGTCTTAGTGGTTAAATTTTCTTAGATGCAGTCTTGAACATAGTGCATATATAATGCTCACCGCATTTGTCGTTATTCTAGATATTCTAGACAGATTACAATTAGGTTGCCTTTTCCCCCCCTTCTCTATATCCCATTTTTTAAGGTTTTTTGACTTTCTTTTCCTAAAATTTTTGAAGTCTAGGAGCAAGAATAGCATTTGAACCTTTACGTAATAAGGAGCAAATAGTTTAATAATTTATCATTGTTTCAGTCCCACTGAAGTTTACAGTCTTTCAACAGTAATGCCAGTTAGAGTGAACTTAAATAATCATTTGATTCTTATCAATAAATACTGAGGAAGATGTAACTCAGTAACCAGTAGAGTGTGTTTCAAACAAAATGACCCGTTGGTTTGACAAAATTAGCTGCAGTATTAGACCACAGCCAGTTGTCTCTCCTTGTATGTTTCTCCTTAGATTTATAATCTCTTAGACACCCAGTTGCAAGTAATTTTACAATATGATGTAGGGTATTTTTAAAACAGATGTTCTTTGAATGATTTAGTCAGCTCCAGTTACTGATAAGAAATGGCTGAAAATCCTGCTTGCTTTGTGGAAAATATTTCTGAATAAACTCAGAAACAGAAGGTGTTTCTGCCTACAAAGTAGTCTTGTTTATCTCTTATAAAAAATATCTATATCTATATCTATATCATCTATATCTATATCTATATCTATATATATCTCCTTGTCACCTGCTCAGTGTTGAGGGTTTAGTTTATTTTATTAGTACTTCTTAAAAATTCTTTTTGTTGTTTTGGGCAACTGGCAAAAATTCACTAGAGCTGTTTAGTGGCAAAATAATGTAACAAGAGCAACAGGGCAGCTACTGGATGGGACCAGTTCTGGATATTAAAGTGTATTCTTTCAATAGCCCTTTGCTAGGACATTTGCAGAAACAATGGCATGTGGTTTTACTTGGAGGCAGAGGCAAGAGCAGGGTGCTGTTGCCATGCCCTGCTCATGGACCAAAAGGGGCTTCTGAAGCCCTGGTTGGTTCTCTCAGGTGACGCTGAGCACAGCAGGGAAAGACTCGGTCTTCACAGGTTTGTTTATGAATGAGAAAGTGTCATCCACCCCGTCTTAGCCCACTTTGATTGTATGGCTTTCTTATAACACCTCTTGTTTCTTTTTTTCCTCTGAGATAAATCTACTCATCCTTCTTTTTGAGTTTCTGGGACTTTTGATCTATTTGCTGTTCTTGTGTTTTGCCTCTCCTTACTTTTAGAAACCAAGAGACGGCAGCAGAACAGAAGCTTCTTTCTACCACACTGTTCACTGCCATATCCATATGGGAAGTGCATACAGCTTTTTCCTCTCTATTCTGCAACATAAAGAGGTTTGGTTTTCTTCTGCATAAATCAGGCTGTGCCATAAAAGTTTTGAGAAGATAAAGATCCATGTTTTTTCTGATGAGTTCCTGCAATGAGTTGAATTCAGGTAGTTTGGGAACTGAGACAGTGTGCTCACCACCCAGCCAAAAGCATTGCTATTTCTAACACTCCTAATTGCCATTCAGAATAGATTATTGGAAATGATCTAACAAAGAACTTAGAGTAGTGACTGGACCACTGAAAAAATTTCATGATCTGCTAAGGGATAATTTGTGAGCTGAAAGTTTAAGGGGGGATATGGTATATGATAAAGAAATCTCCATAACAGCCACAGCCAGTTTTCCTATTCGATATGTGTTTTGTTGTGTTGCTACAGTGAAATAGTCAAGCTAGAATAGCAGTAGCAGGAAATGTACAGATGCTTCTGTTTAGCATAGTTCTGCAGAGCTCACCAAATTGTGCATCAGCTACAGGCAGCAGGAGATCACTCAATTATTTTTTCAGTGTTTTTCCAAGTGTCTCAGAAAGAGGCTGCTAATATTTTGCGAATTCTTTAGAGAATTCATCTCTGAGGTCTAGGCAGCTTCTCTGGTACCACAAAGGAAGTACTATATTATTGGGTGCCAGCAGTGCAAGAGCAGTCAGCATCCCATCATTTCCCGTTGCTGTCGCTTGCTGCAGAGAAGCGGTGCTGACAGGTTACTGTAGAGAGCAGAGAGCTGTTGGTAAGCCTATTTGATTTTCGATTTTCTTATCCTATGTGCAGCGTAGCTGGGAATCCTGCGCTCTCTTGTATATAGTGAATAATTCCAGCGAGTTTCACAGAGGAATTAGGATGTAAAGATCCATCTCAAAGGATGAGACGTAACTAAAGGAATGATTGCATTTGAGAAAGGAGGTTTTAGTGTGTATGACTTTGTGTGGGATGCTGTGACCTGAAGGCTGTTTTTTCACTGGCCGTTGATAAATTTGTCCGCTGAGGTCACCAAGGGCACAAACAGGTATTAACACAAGCAGAGGGCAGGAGACCAAACCCCCCCTCTTTTTCCTGCTGAAAAAAAGGGCACATTCCACCTTTATCTCTGCAGATGATTTGGTTTCTGAACTGCATACTGCTATAATTTCTGAGAGCATATGCATTCTGCTTGCTACACCGTATAACCCCCCCTGAGCTTCATGTTTGCACTAGAGATATTTTTCTTCCCAGTGGCTAAAACTCAGGTTACAGAGTCTGAGCACCAGCTTCACCCCCTGTGTCTACCATGCATCACTTGTTGACCTGGGCTTTTGGTGAGCCCCCATTCTTAGGGGCATCTTGGTGACCTCCGTTGTGCCAAAGTGGGGCTCCCTCTGTCCATGCTTATTGTCTGGAAGATGCACAGCAGATGCCTCTTACGAGCTGCTGTTGTGATGGGCCACTGCTATTAACGCTTGCTTCTCTGCTCCATCTTTGACCTTACCGTACTGTGCATTTTAAGACTGCAATCGTGTCAGAAGGCTGATGTCATTGCAGGGCAAAACAGTGGAAAAAATGGGGTCAGAGTGAAAGCTTTTATTCCAGTATAAATATCTGAAATAACACAGGCACTCCCAAGTCTTGACAATGCATTTCTCTTTCCATGTGTGTTTCCTTTTCTTTTTAATAAAACATGCTCTGTTCCCAAATTCCCACTTCTGCGATGGAAGTGTTAGAATTGGATGAGCTACATGTTAACCTCCTGAAAGATTAGTGATCCTCTAACACAGATTTTAATGGCTCATTAGTGTAAAAGGAAGTGTTGCTGGACTGATGGGACATAAACATTATTCATACTCAAAAATAATATCTTGTTCTGAGTTCACTTGCTAATTCCCTCTTGGCAAAAAGGGCAAAGTGCAGCCATTAAAAGGTAGAAACCAAGAAAACACAGACAAGTGCTTCTGACCTGAGTGATATGCAGGCAAACTGATCACTGAAGGAGGTTAGATTGTTTTACAGGTCTGAGTGGGTGCAACTCTCTGGGATTAAGTAGAACTGCTTGTCTTTACAGCAGCAGAGAATGTAACACCAAATGTTTAATAGTTTGATACAGAGGTCAGAGAATAGAAGTCTACATCCATCACTTAATTTTATTGAACATTTGAACCATCCACATGTTTTCTGATTTCTCCAGCTCACATTGTGTCAATAAGGGAAAACACTTGGAATATAAACAATGCAATCTAGTCTAAAAATGAAGTGTTGGAGATGGGTTTGAATTTGAACTGTTTGCTCTGTCTGTTTCTTCTGTGTGCATCTGACTCAAGTCCCTTTGGCAGAGGTATGGGTGTAGCTGTTTTAAAGCCTACATTGCCTGCAACCACTGATGAGCTAATCACGTCTGTCTATACCCCAGGAGCTGGAGTAAAAGTGGTCTCTGCTGAGCGCTGACTGAGTTGACCTGGTTATTTCTCTGATATCACTGAGTCTAGACACACCCTAGTAACATTTCCTCTGGCACTTTGGAGGAGCTGCTTATACATTTGACACCTCCTTTCACATTTTGAGGCAACTGGGGGAAAAAGGATGCCCTGCAGAGCTGAGCTGTAAGTGCCTCTGAAGTGGGAATAGGCTCATGATATTGCTGTGCTAACAAGATGTACTCAAGAATGTTCACATCCTGAAGGTAGTCAGTAGCATTACTTTAATTTCAGTTGTAATTCATTCAGGAGTAATTAATTATTTGACTTACCTATATGCTTAAGTTTAGAAATTACTAATTTGGGTTTTACCTGCATTTAGACCAGTGGCCTTGATTAAATAGCTCTTCCCTCATTTCTAGTGCAGTGATTCATTCAGGAAGAGTTTTGCCAACATCAGTAAGTATCTTAAAATGCTGTAATTCATTTTTAGTACAGTCAATAATGGCAGATTATGATGAAGGCTCAACAATTCTTTTACTCTACCTCCCCCAGTGAAGCTACATATTTGTACATATTCTCTTTAATAGCTGAGGCAGTATGCCTTATGTATTGCATGTCTTGTGAATATTTTATTTACACTGAAAGAATTGTTCATTGAAAAATTACTTCTCATTGACTGTACTGCCCCTTTATGTACTTACATTGTCTGTAGTCTTTTTTCCCTTTCTGTTGATGTTCCACTACAAATTTCAAGTATTTGTAGCTGTGGTTCATGTTTCTTCCTCAAGGTAGATTATAGATGCAGACAGTAAGTTACAGTGGGTTAAGAACTTTCCATTAATCTCTAACAACTGATATAAGTGATGCCTCTGAAGCAGTTTCAAAACAAATACATTTAATTCATGCAAAAAGTCTTCCGTAAACAATATTTTTTTCTATCCTGCTCATGTGAAGAGATGTTAAGCATCAATAATAACAGAGGTTGCAAGTAAATAAGTGGTTATTTAATAAAAAGAAGAGTTCATGATAGGGAAGAATGCTTTTTGAGAAGTTGCAGTAGGATACAGGATAACACATGGAGAGCCAGTGAGAGGAGGAGGCAGTGCATTTATCTGACCAAATTCATATTTCTTATAGTTACTTACACCTCAGTTGGCTGTTGAACCTTGTTTTGTAGCCAGTGGAGAAAAACAGGAGCTTCTGAGATTTAGCTTGTACATAGCTAAAATAGATCAGATGAACCAAACCTAAAAAATACCCTTTTCTGTGTGCTTGTAGGGAGAGCCTTGAGTGACTAGTTTCAGAGCAGACATCTCTGAGGTGTCCCACCTCATGAGTCTTGATGTTACCTGGCTTAGTTTTTAGAGCAGTGGCTGTGATAAAGGGAAGATGTTCTGTTCCAAATTCACCCAAGTGGATGTGGCTCTAGCAAGGGTCTCTCTTGCACTGAGCTGATGTAATGAGGTCTGATTTATGGCTGTGTGGGGAGGCAACGCTAAGTCCCGTGGTGGTATTGGAACCTCAGTGATAATTCTTGCTCAGGTAGCTCAGGTAGCTGGCTGAAATTAAGTTGGATAAATCTCAGTCCAACATGGTTAGTGTGTCTGTTTACCCGTTTCACGAGGAAAATTGAGAAATCTTGGTTCTGATGGGGAGCAAGAAAAAAATGAAGTATTCATGTGAGCAACTCATGGTAACTGCAAATGATCAGGAGAGAACTGATGAGGTCTGACTGTTTTAAAATGAAGGAGGAGTTTTCAACTACTTGAGGGGATGCCCAGAAGTAAGAATGTTAGTCTTCGGAATTGTCCTGTAATTTCAAACAGTTATTCATATATATGGTATGGTATGATAATATATATATAATGGTATAACAGTACCATTGTGTAATGGTTTTTTAATCATCACCATTATGAATTTAATATGCATGCTGCGTCTGTATCTGTTCCTTAAAAAATATCCTGGTTTTGGAACAGCTTAATTATCTGTTTCCTCTCCTTTTTTCTTTTTTACTGTCATCCCCTGTGCTATCAATCCCTGCATATTTGTTTATTTTTTCTTTTTTTAATAACATATATTTGTGTCTCTTAAAGTCTACTGATTGTTGTCTGGAGACCTGACAAATTCGGATGGTTTCCAAATGGAATTTCCATGTATATTAACATAATGATGGTATTGTGTCTACATTTATTTTCCAAAGATTTATGTTCCCTCCAAAATGCGAGCTTTGTAGATAAAGAGAGCTTATGGCAGATAGCTGAAATTAAATTTTTCTCTAAGAAGTTCAGACTTGGCTTCAGAAATGTAGTTCTTAACAGAATGGTGGAGACACTGCTGCAATGGATTGCTATGATGTTAGCCTAGGAGATCGAGCTGACTGCACTTTGTAATTAATACATTGCGATGAATGCACTGGATGATATCACTTAATAGGAGCAACTTGTGCTAACCATCATTATCAATAGTGCTTTTTCAATTTCAGATTGTGGTTAACTGATCTGACATTAAATTCCCCTTTACTTTTGTCCTGCACTGCAGAGATTAATTGTTTTGTGACCAGAGATCAACAGAATATTGATCCACAAGTCAAATCTGTCTACCCACCTTTTACACGCTTTTTGCTTACTACATGGCAGAGTAAATTAAACTGATCTGCTACTGTAAGCTTCTATTTCAATATAAATCTCTCCTTTTATCTTAAGCTCTTTATCACAGTTTTAACAGTGAATTCTGCTCAGTCAGTTACTCCTGTCCAGATTCACCAGTCCTAGGATCCTTCATGCCAGACAGTATCTGCTTCAGTAGGATTGGAATAATTTAGCAGCTTTGAAAATGCTACTGCCATTTATTCTAGGAGTCAGCTGTCTCAGAAGAATTCAGGAAAGACCAAAGTAGTTTGCATTTATTGGCAAACTATCGCTTGTGTTAGTACTGACTTTTAATTTAACTGCAAAGATGGGAAAGTAAATATTATTTCGGAAACCTTAGTCTGTAGAGATTGTTTAGGAATTTTTTTCCTTCTTTAAAAAAGAATAAACCAAATGTATATACTGGAATTCCAAATTAATCAAAAAAAGGCTAATACTCTAAAAGGCTGGAATTGATAAGCTGGAACAATGAAAGGCTGCAAATAGTATCCTCAAAATGCTTTGGAGACAAAGCTGGTCACTGTATGCACACATTTACCTAATTGAAATAGACTGTTTCATGAGCAGAGGACCAAGGTGCATTAAAAAAAAAAAAAAAAAGGCAGAAAAGAGCTATCCAATAGTATCGATCTCAGGAAAAATACAAGACCTGTCTTTAAGTCAGAATAGTGACAATTCAAGAAAATTCAAGCATGAATCCAGAAATATTCAGTCTGTGTGTCTTATATTTTGCCAAGGAGGTTTGTGAAATCAGCCTTGCCCCTGCTTAGAGAAGAACTTGTGAATAAATCCACAGCACGCTTTTGCCAATGACAAATGTCACCAGAAAGAATCAATGTAATTCTGTGATTTGTGCACCCATATTCCTTTGAAATTACTGCAAGAAAGGTTTGGAAATAAAAATTTGTATTTGGTTGAGAACTCTGAAGTCTTTGTACATATATTATGGGAAAGTCCAAATTTGGTCACTAAATAAACACCACCACCCATCTAGAAAGATGCAAGCAAAATGAAAAGAGTTTCTGCTGTAGAGTGTATATAGTGTAGAGTGGAAGGGGATGAAACACCAGTGCCCACTGGTTTTAGTAGAAATGTACCTGACTTGCACTTCCAGAAATAATGAGTTTCAGCCCCACCTGTTCATATGATAAAATCAATGATATGAAGACGACTTGGTTCTTTAGAAGTATATCAATTAAAGCTATCATAAACTATAGAAGTTTCTGAACTCTGAGCATGAGGTCTATTATAAGAGCATAACCTATCATGATATATCAAAATATCTGTAATATGGCAGATAACCCTCGCTATTTATTCAGCTTTTGCTAAACATTCATTCTAAACATAAAAGTGTGATGAAGGGATAATGGTGTTGCTTAACAGTGCTCAGTCTTAGCAAGACTTTGCAGATGTTACACCAATTAATTTGTATTGGAATTGTAAAAAATGGTTTTGCTGCTGATTTTGACTGCAGAGATTATTAATAGAGCCTTTTACAAATATTTTAGCAGTACAGATTAGAGATGAAAATCCTGGAGTTTATGATGTTTTCTGGGTACCATAATTCTGCATTAAGTTTTTTGCATATATGCTTTCAGCCAGGTTGGTCAAAATATTCCACCAGTGCTGAAGTATTCTGGAGTTAATATAAGAAAACAACTGGTAAACAAAAAAGATTTGAGCAATGTTTGAATACAGTAACGTGTTGAAATTTGTTAATGGTTTTAGAAGTCTTGAGCAATTATTATTTTGATATTCTTTCTAGCAGTGTCTGTGGCTTAATGAGTAGGAACAATGAGTAATTACTCTGCATCATTTAGATCTCAAGCATCTAGCTGTCTCTCCCTTCACCCTGAATCAAAATTTTCTTGCAGGTAGAAGAGAAAGAGTTTATTCCCCTGCAAAAATAAGAAAACTTTTTAAGCTCTTTAGTGCGCTTTTGTAATGGACAAATTTTTAAATTTTTCAGTATTGTCAAGTCTTGTTATTTTTGTAAATTATTGGGGGGGTTAATCATCATAAGATTTAATATTCTCTTAGGATTCTGAGATCTGAGAATTTGGGACTTATATGAAAATCCTGGCTTGTATGAAAGGAATTGTTCATGGTTTTTTTGGGTTTTTTGTTGTGTTTTTTGTTTTGTTTTGTTTTGTTTTGTTTTGTTTTGTTTTGTTGTTGTTGTTTTTCCTGGGGGTTTGAAGTGTGATCCCTAACAGCTCCATGTTGCTCAAAAAGCAGTGAAAAGTACCTTCTTCACTTTTATTTCATGATGTTTGGTCACAAGAGAGGAAGAACAGAAAGCAAAGCTAAGCTTGCTCATTTAAGAACAAATCCTGACTTTCAACATGTTCAGTCAGAAAACAACTTTTATTTTGCTCACTATGACTTCTCTGTGGGATCTGTCTGGTGGACAACACAGGTATCTTCTAGAGAAGGTAAAAATGACATCATAAGAAAAGTCTAGTCTTGAGGTCTGAGATTCTTATTTCCATCAGGGAGGCTCACTGTGGAAGGACACGGGCAACATGAAATCATTGAATACCAGAAAGGCCATCCAACCTCCGTCATGGAGGATGAGTAAAGAGGGCACTGACCAGAACAGAGAGACCTATGCTGATCTATTAGCAGTAGTACTTTAGGATAGTGTCTTTTCTAAAACGTCACTAACTAAAAGTTTACACATGCAAGATGGTTGCAGTAATGTTGTACTTCCCCACCATGAACAAGCACTACTTCCAGTAACTTTGTTTTCCTACAAAACTGTAGGCAGCAGAAGGGGCCACTATGTCATCTCAGTGACATTTTTATAATCATTAACATTTCAACTTGAAATTCTCAATAGCTGCAGAGAGAGTCAGTTGCTGAAATAAAAGTGTCCACAACACTGATTAGAAGCTGAAAGGATTAGCTGGATGTCTCCAATGTTAATGCTTGCTGAAATGAAAAGGAAAAAAATGTTCAAAGGCCCAGACGTAATGTACCTGACTTCCTCAGACCTATCAAAGGGTTAGCATCAATAACCAAGTAATGGCTGCTTTATAGTTTGAATTTTCTGACCCAGTGTTTTCAGAAGGCTAATAAAAAGTCGCACTGCTGACAGGAAATTTTAGGTTGGAATGACTGTAAAAATAAAATAGTAATGATAGAGCAATTTGTCTCAGTCTAAGAGTGGAAGTTAAACCTGTAACTGTGCCACTCTTGAAGAGCAAGCTGGAAAAAAGTAAGTTGCATGTTTTCACGTGCATGGCTAAGTATGCTAAAAAGTAAGGACTGCATAGGAATGAAAGTTTTTAAAATGCTTTTCTCATGGAAAATGCCTGGTGTTGCTGCACAAGAGGGTCTTTATCAAAGTCTAGGTTGTTGAAAACAGGCATTTTAAAGATGTTGACTGCAATGTCATTTTAAGTGTAATGTCAAACTTCATGTAAGCTACATCTTAGGCTTTAGTCATGCAAATAATTGTTCAACTATTTAATTTTTATGTATGCATCAGCCTTCATGGAACTGGAAGTAGAGTTCAGAAAATTTCTTTAGAAAGAGGAGAGTTTGGGCCTCTAAGAATGTGGTAACTCACTCACTTGAACCACAGAATCATTGTTAAAATTATCTTCATTTCTGTACCTGCTTCAAGTTTCTATAATGACAAGAAGTCTTAGGGAAGGGAAACAAATTATACTGGTTATACTGCATCTTAAATAATTTGTATTTTCCCACTTTAATTTTTGGGCAATACATGCATACAAGTATAAAGGTCATCTGGTAGAGAAGGGTTTTTCTCTCTCAGGTGTAATAAATGCTTTTTTTCTCTTTTTGTCTGAAGCTTGAAAAATCTTCCATCTAGAAAACAGAGCCCAGGGAAGTAGTTAATTAAATTATGCACACTTTTTGGAAAACAAGCTTTGGCAACTCTGTCAGGTAATGCCATCAGCACCTCTGGGACTTGCTCCTGCCTTTCAGGTTATAAAATATCGTAGTGGGACTCCTTTGGATCTCACTGGGCCCAGAGAAGCTGTACCAAAAGTTGAATTATCAGTTATCATATCTTCTGCTACAACAATGTGGGTTTTGAAGACTGTGGTATCTCTGAGTTATTATCCCCCATTCTACACTCAGAAACCAGGTCACATACTGCCAGCTGTACCTTATTTTTTCCTTCTGAATTTGGGGTTACATCCAAAAGATTTATTTTCCCTTCATAAGTGTAGTCCATTAAATACTCAAGTGCACTTCTTCACACAGGAAAAAGATTGTGAAGTAATGAGAAGAGAAATCCTTTAACCCTTCCTTTCACAAAGCAGATTATTTCCCCTCTTGTTGAATAACTTTTTATGTGGATAAACCACATTTATCCAGTTGTGTACTGTTGTGTTTATTATGGTGGAACTGAGAAGTGATACCTGCCTTTGCAAGGCCACAATTTGTGATGCAGCCAAGTTTCTTCTGCTAGTCCAATTTCTCCACCGTCTTTCCAGGTGACTTCTCTCAAATGCTGCCAAGAGTAGCATTCTTCATTTTCCTAGCTTGTCTAGCTTTTAAATTTCCATTACATTAGTTGACTGTTTTGTCAATTTTTTCCCTAGCTTGTAATCTCAGTGCATAAGGAAACTTCATTTAGATTTATACACTTCATTGAGACAGAGGCTTCGCATGTCAGTTTTTTGTGACACTATGGGAGAAATAAACTCCCCAGTCATAGTGAAAGATTACAGAACACAAGTGTTCTTTCTTAAAGTGGTGCCATGTGGGATTTAGTCATAGTTAGTAGGTATTATGTATATTCCAGTGTCTTTTATGTGCCTTTTGTCAGGTCTATTAAGTAGACAACGTCCCTTGTTAACTGGTAGCCAAGGTCATCCTATATTGAATGACAAAATAAACTTGAACATCAAATATGCTGGAAACATTGGATAATTCCCTGTGAGAATAACAAGATCTGTTACAATGGGCTAAATTTCTGGTTTGATTTTATTTCAATGAAGTTATATCTAATCAGTGGCACAGCACATAAAATGAAAACTGTCTAAGACGCTAATTGTAAAGTATTCAGAAATAATTTATCGCAAACATTTATTTTTTCAGCCTAAAACTCTGAATAAAACCTTCCTTCCATTTTTTTGTTTTGCTTTCCCCTCCAATGATCAACTCACGTTTTCAATGCCCCTTCTTCACCCCATGCAGAAAATTTGAAAATAGCTGTTGGGTAAGTTATGGGCTTCTAGCATGAAAAAAGTTGGACTGTGACATTAGTATGCATGGGGAGAAAGACCTGCTGAGAAGCTATATTTGAGCTATAAGACCAGTGGTGTTTTTCAGTCACTCTGTGATGCCCATAAGAGGACTGTTTCTCCTCAAATTCAGCTGAGCTCACCTGACTCTTGGCTCCAGTCAGCCACCTGCAGCCCTAATGTTTTTGGAAATATGCGCCTCCTCCCCCCTGCTGCCAAAAAAAAGACAAAAAACATGGTAGAGAAGTAAGAAGGTATTTAAAACTGAAAGCTAAAAGACTACATATATATATATATATATATGTAAACGTGGTTTTCAGTGAGGTCACTGCTCACATCATTTGCTTCACTGTGAAACTGTAATAGAGAGAGAACTCAGTTGGTTTTTATGTGGGTTGGCATTTTTACCAAGTTTGAGCTTGTCTAGCTGTGGTATTGGAAAGACTGTCTTTGTTTTCTTTGCTTTGTTTTCCTAAGAACTTGAAAAAAGCTTTATGCTTCATCAAAAAAAACCCCAACAAATTCTCAAAAAAAGAAAAAACCCAAACCCAAACCCAAACCAAACCAAACCAAACCAAACCAAAAAAACAAAACCCAGTTCTGCTCTCTTCTAATTTTTTGACAATAAAATCCAAAGTTTATTCTCCTCCTTTCTCTGTATAATCACATAGGATCTGGATGCTTCAGAGTGCCTGTTCTTTATGCTGCCCTTATGACATTCCTATGTTATTTTAGATGGAGAGCTAACATTACCTCAGTATTGTGCAGATGATCTTAAGAAGGAGCTGGGCTTTCCCATCAATGCTGAGGTGAGGGCTCTTCCCTTGGCAGAGCTTTACTTTGGGGCCCCCAAACCAGATCATAAATGGAATGGGGTTGAAACTTTTCACCTTAATTTCATGAGTATGGAATCCTCCTGTTACACATTTCCTTTCATTTTGTCTTTACTGAGTTTAGCTTTGGAACAATTTATGGGGGAAGGATGCCTAATACAGAAAACAGACATCTTTTTATTCTGCAGCTGTGGCTGCAAATTGATATTTATAGTGTCTGTAAATGTATAAAAGAGATATGGAAATCAGGTTCTTCTCTATTGTTTCCATCCTCTCAGTAGGCCACTTAGTTATCAAAGGCTGGTAGAACTGCAGTCTTTTCTTCCAGGAAATATGGCAGGCCTAACTCCTTTAGAAGAAGCCTTGGAGAAAACAAACAATATTTTTTTTCAGTAGTAACCCAGCATTAAGGAGTAGTACTTAGTTATATATCTGCTCTTGCTGGTTTGCAAGAACTGGTGGTTCTCAGCATGAATGTTGAAGAAACAGTGACTCTTATGTTTCCAGCCTCTGCTCATAATCAATGTGCTATAGGATCTCCCAATTTTCCTTTGGTTGTAGGAGGTTACAGGGATAGGGAGAGCAAAGTGTTGTGGCAGTGTGTCTGTCAAGGTAACTCAGAGACTAAACAAGCAAGCCAGAAAATTATTTGAAGCACTGGGATACTAATCATCTGTACTGCTCAATTGTTCTTTCCATGGCCTACTTTGGTGGCATTTCAACTACTTTGCTCCTAGGTAAATGGAGAGGGCTGGTCCTAAGGACTGGTTCAGATGATCTGGTTAGACTCACTGGCTTCATGGTCTGAACCAATGCCCAGAACTTTTCAGATGGGCACTAGATACAGGCAGATTTTAAATGATTTCTCGTATCTCAATCTGCAGCAGACGAAAGCTGGCCTCTGACCTCCAAGAGTAGCACACCAACGAGCAAGCCACTGCTTTTCCTCAACCCCCTGCATGAGCATCATGAATGATCATCACATTATGCACTAATGAGTCTGCCTTGTCCTTCATAGTAAGAGTAATAACTACACCAGTGCAACATAATTCAGCATCAGAGGAACCTTGTCTTGTTGACTTTTGTAGATTTCTTATAGGCAGAAAAATGTTTTTCTCTGACTTTGGAAGAAAACATAGCACTGCAGATCCTACTGCAATTGAAATAATTGAAAAAGGAGTTGTATTTTGAATGCTTGGAAACCTTTGTAAAGATGCGTCTTTAAACAAAGCACTACAGGCAACTGTTGCACTGCATGGACAGTACCTCAGCAGGATGAGTAATTCCTTAGTTTTTTATACTATTCCACTTAAATGAAAAATCAGCCTGCTACACTGGTGTCTTTTAGAAAATTCAATATAGTGAGTTTTAAGGCCTTGTTTTAGCAGGGGTACAGTGATGAGTTTCTACATGGTACCAATTATTGCAAAAAGGTGAAAAAACCTAAGTACTGAAAAGAAAAATTCTATTTCTTTTCAGTATATTTGTATTTTCATGGCTGAGAAAATAAAATGAAGTCATTCCATGTGAATCTGAGGCGGAGTACGTTATTCCTACACTCATTCATGAGCAAAGCAAGACAGTGATGAAGCATCATTCTTTACTAAATTTGTGCTTTCCACCACTCAAAGCTGAAAGCAAATTTTCAGTTTATTTGTAAACAAGCTTGTTAGGGTATACATTAAGCATATCTGTTGCTTCAGTTTTGCCTTTTATTAGTTTATCCAACTGGCCAACCTAAAAAGAAGAGATCTAGTCAACCCCCCGGACATTTAGTGTTAGCTTCATGACTTTTGGACAGCTCCTTCGTTTCTCAGTGTCCTCTCTGTTCACCCTCTACTGTACATCTGGACTCAAAAAAATCTATAGATCAAAAGATTTTGTGGACTTTCCATCCCAAGGCTGGAGGAAGCTCTGAGTAACCTGGTCTTGTAGAAGATTCCCTGCTCATGGCAAGAGGGTTGGAACAAGAAGATATTTGAGGTGCCTTCCAACCCAAACCATTCTATGATTCTGTGATTTTATGCCTGCAACAAACTGAAATGCTACCTCTTTTTTCCTCTGGTATTTCACGAGGTGGCTTCTTATGTCTTCATTTTATTTTTTTCTTTTTCTTTTTTTTTTATTTTTACTATGGGAACTAGGTAACATTCTTTCAGATTTTGCTGTCAAAAACCCCGTTCTGATCTTGTTTTTAAATTCTGTAACAGGTCTACTTCTTTTTCTTCCAGACACGAAACCAAAACTGTTGTTATATAAGCTACAACTTTTCTTAACATTTGTTGCTTTTCGACAACCCCAATAATCTCTGGGTTTATAAAGTGCATCTGTCTTTTTAGAACACCTGTTTTCAAGGGGCCAGAACACAAAAGTACGAGTGTTGGCAATCATCCTTCCAGCTGTATGCCAGAACATCCTGCTTCACTAGCCCTAAGACAGAAAAAGAGAAAATGTTCAGGGAGACATTTTCAAGTTGTTCACTACAAGTCTGGAAACTTTTTATGCCTCATGTGAAAATGTGTGTGGGATTGATTGATTTTGTTCTATCCAAAGGAGCCGCTACTGTTAATTGTGGGATAACAGGTACAACCATTTAATCTCTTATAGTGTGAATGTGTGAATATCTTGTACACTCTTAAAGAGTAAACAATACCTGGTGAATTACTTCTTTAGTAGGAATCTGGCTGTGAATTGACAATGTGTGAGCAGAATGAATAAAAATATTTCCCATAAATTATCTGTTGACAATTAGTCTTTAGGCCTGTGTGATGGCTGCTTCTGATATTCTTGTGTGAAATTATTATCAGGAATAGAGTGACCCAAGTAGTGTTTTGCGTACAGGAAACCAAAAGATCTTGGCTTTGTGCAGGTTTGTAGCCCACGGCTGTTTGATTTTGGTGTGTGAGATCCAAGTGGAGCTTTCTCATAGTTAGTAAGTTGGGGAAAGGAGAGGAAGAAGGAGGAATTTCATCCCCCTTAGGTTTTCTAGCACCGATGACATCTTCAGTTCCTGTGTCACCATACTGTTTACTTGGGATATTAATACGTTCTTCTCTGCTTCGTCATCTACTTGATGATCTGCTTGATCGCTGCTACAAGCGTTGTATATACAGATGTTTTTCAGGTGTTGACTTTTCCATAAAACAGGCTTGAAACTAGTCAGTGAACAGAAAAACTAATGGTGAGAAAAGGGAGAAACATACAAACAGGGACAATGCAATTGCATGAAGGCCCCCCAAGGCCTTACCTGCCAAGGCAGCCGGGGTGACCGCACACAGATGTAGTGGCCTGGCTTCAAGAATACAATTGAGACAAAGCTGAAGGGCAGTGAATGGGGAAAGGTGGATGCCAAAAAATGAGATTTGAGGCAGTGTTTAGTAGACTAAACAGGGAATGGCTAAACCG
This sequence comes from Eulacestoma nigropectus, assembly GCA_013397775.1. Classification (NCBI taxonomy): domain Eukaryota; kingdom Metazoa; phylum Chordata; class Aves; order Passeriformes; genus Eulacestoma; species Eulacestoma nigropectus. The sequence goes on along the minus strand of VZTE01006369.1, from coordinate 5,316,010 downwards.
GCAAAGAGGGAGTGCTGAAGGGGCTGTATCCAATAAACCACCTTTCTCCTTGACTTCCACACCACTACAGCCAGGAACGTAAGTGTAAAAAGTGTGTAAAAAGCACACTCTGTGGGAGAACAAGCCACTGCCTGCTTTTTGCAGAAGAGCTCTGCAATTAGATCATACTCTGGCAATACGTATGTAGGTTCGATTCCTGAATTTCCTGGATGGAATTAAACCTCCTACTTCACAGTAGAGTGAAGAGAACTTTTCACTAAAACATTTGGTGAGTTGGAGAGAATTTTAGGCTAGTGTTGGAGCCAGATACTTCCATCATTCAGTTGAAAAGCTGTCTCTTGCACTCTAAGCAGAGGATCTGTCAGCTTGCTTGCTGTCAGCTGTTGCCTGTCTTCAGTAACACAACTTCAAGCACCTTCAGGAAGCTTAGCTTCCTGATAAGCCATAAACAAATAAACTGTATGTAGGAGACACGGGCAAAGTTGTCAAGCTCTTTTGCACATAAACCCTTAATGCCTGCACTTCGGACAACTTAGTGCTTCTTTAGATTTCATGCTAGTTTTCTGCAAAACAATTTATCTAGTGAGTGAGACTGAAGGTAGGAAAAACTGACTATTCTTAGTTTTTTAAAGAACAAAAAGTATATCAAGCAAGTTTCCATCTGTAAAACTGAAAAGTTTCTGAAAGAAATATAAATAGTTTTTAAAAAGCTAAACAAAATAGAAAGTGCACTGAAATTATCAAATTAGATTAAATAATATATCTTTTAAGAATGCAATTACTGATACAAAATTAACATTTTAAGTGTCCTGCCTCTATGTTTACCAGTCCCCTTTGCTTGCACTATTTCTCCTTGGAGCTTTAGGCAATATAATTTTTCTTGCTGACTACTTTAACTCTAGTGGGATATAGTGAGTTTCTGGGGCAACATGATTCCACCTCAGGGAGCATCTTCGACTAGAAGAACTTGCAACCAGCTGAACCCACTGCCCCTTAAAGTTAAGGCCTGTATAGGCAGTTATAAATCTGTAATTACGTAACTCAAGAAGACTAAACATTAAGAGATATTGTTCAGAACCACAGAATCAAGAGCAGTCAGGAGTACAACCAATGTCTCCTAGATCTAAGTGCTGTTTACTAATTGTATTGCAAGTTGATATTCAGTATGCTGCATAACAGGTTTAATTAACCTGGTTGATGTTTATAGTTAGCATAAAGTATTTTTGGCACAACTCAGTGAAGGACTGTACAAGCACTGAATACCACACAACAAATGTTTAGCAAGTGAAACCACAATGCCACCTGTAAGAATACATGCAATACTGTAGACATTAAGCACATACAGTATACATATTCAGTGTGTTACATAACTTGTTAGTCAAGGAAATTATATCTGATTATTGGCATGGCCATAGAAATACATGAAAAATTCTGCCTCTATGCATACAAATAACGTCAGTATTAAAAATGTTAATTTAGCATTTGCTTTTGCTTCTCATCTTTGAAAATTATTTCTCCTGAAAAAACCCAGTGTTTGTAAGATGATGAAAGACCATGTCTTCATAACACTTCCATGAAGCCTGAATTATTTATTCTGTCAAATCTATAGAACTGGTGGGGTATGTCTGTGATGTGGAATCACAAGAAGACTATCTAAGGAATGTAATTTTGCTAGCCTGGTCTAATCTTTGAGTTATTAGTGTCTATTGTAATGGGTCTTTCTGAGAACAGTGGTCTACTAAAACCATCAACGCATTTTTGTGAAGTTTTTTATCCCAGACAGGTGTTCATAACTTAGTGATATTTCTATCTTGGCTGAGTTTGCACCGTCATTGAAAAACAAAGTTATTAGTCACACGACTATAAATTACTGGGAAAGATATTATGTCTCAAACTCTACTGTATGATAAATTGAGCCTGAAAAATCCCTGGATTCCATTTTTTGAAAAAGCATACAGGGACTCACAGAGACAACTGTATAAATGAAAGACTTAACAGTGAGGATGAGGAGGGATTGACAGGGCAATAAAAGAATACTGCACTGTTTATCATGTGATCTTCCAGCTACCAACAGTGTTTCAGAAGTTTGGTAGAGTATTCACTTAAATGAGTTAAGATATCTTTAACACATTATAATACAGTTTATATTGTTTCCATGTGGCTGTTATGAATTTGCATTTCAGAGTTTATGCTGTCATCTTTAGATTTCATCTTGCAAAAAATGAAAGCAAAAAATCTGCTGGTACTGCATCCAGGCCTATTTTCAAACCTGGTGGTAAAAAGATATCTAAAGCCAGTCAGAAATGCATCTTCTCTACAAGGCTGTTTCATGCCATATCAAATAGACATTGTGCATTGAATAATTAGTGATGTCGTCGGTTGTATTTTTAGAGCCTTATGCATTCTTAATGAGGGCTTCATTCCCTGAGTAAATCTATACCTGGGTAATTGTGGGATTTCTGCAAATATGATCATGAGCCACTCTGATTTATGGCCTTTCTGAAGAAGTGAGGACCAGGCTTGCAGCAGTATCAGGGATGGGAAGAACATGAATGGATATAGTCACGTTATCAGTTTCTCCTAAATATTTTTTATGATCTGAATGAACATTCAGAAAGCTAAAAGATGAATTTGCCAGTGTGACAATCTTTTCTGGAAAAAAAGTCTGCCCCAACATGTATACTGCTACCTAATAGAACCTTTTACAGACAGATTTTTCAATTCTTATTGACAGCAATTCCAAGGCATCTTGGAGCAGCACATGCTAACTGGGGGCAATAAATTAGTAAATAAAATAAAATTTGATTTTTGCTCTGTAATCCTTCAGAAGCCAAGTTAATTGAGATTCAGAGATTATTTCTATGGCATATTACATTCATTTTTCATACTGAAGTACTTTTCCTTTGTGCATACCCCTGGGTAATGCAGTCTGAAAGAATTGTATAGTGTGCTTTAATATCACCTGTATATGAGCTTTGACTAAAGGAGAGGCATAAAAAGAAAGGCCAGATTTAAAAGAATTTTTTCCATTTTGGAAACAAAGCGATGGCAGGCAATTCTTTGTGGATATTAGTAGCTGGGTGATGAAATGTGATATTCATCAATATGTAAAGTAAGACTGGAATGGCAAGTGTGAGGTTTGCAGTACTGAAGCAGTACTATGAAGTGCTCGGAAAGGGCTCTTAATTTCTCAAGTGCTTAAGGTAATCAGGAATAACTTCCGTGAAATCAGCTGGGAAAAGTCACAGTACTTTGGGGGAAAACTGGAACTATGGCACTAATGCAGGGGTTTCACATGTATTCAGAGCAGGTCGTACCTCTGTTCTTTGTATTCCTTTGAGTCCATAATGAATCTACCAAGCATATCAGAGGAGGTTTGTACAGAGAGACAATAGGGATAACAAGGCTTTAGTGTAGTGGTTAAATTTATTGTTTTGTTCCTTAAAACTGGATAAATGTAATCTTACATTGTCATTTAAAAGCTACATGGAGTGAAGTTTTGTAGTCTCCTTCTGTAGTTATTGCAAACAGAAATGAACATCCAGGGAAAATTTATTTAAGTTTCTCAGGTATCTTCTGCTCAAGTGGGATCATAGAATCATAGAATGGTTTGGGTTGGAAGGGACCTTAAAGATCATTTAGTTCCAATCCCCCTGCCATGGGCAGGGACACCTTCCACTAGATCAGGTCGCTCAAAGTCCCATCCAACCTGGCCTTGAGCACTTCCAGGAACTGAGTGCCCACAGATTTTCTGGGCAGCCTGTCCCAGTGTCATACCACTCTCACAGGAAAGAACTCGTAACTCCAGAGTAATCCTGAAAGCAAATTCTCCTCTGCTACTTCAGAACTATTGAATAATTATTCTCCTATAATTTGTCTAAGGCAAGACCTAAAGTGTTTTCTTAAGTGCTTCCAACTTGGGCACTGCATTGCAAGACGATATAGAGGATCTATAATACAATCCTAACCTTCTTTTGCAGTCAGTGGTGAACACTGGAGGTTTTCAGAGAAGCCCCATGTGTGTTTTGGGGCTTTCTTCAGGTAAATAAAAGGAAGTGATGGCAGTACAGTGGTGTCTGGACTCTTACGTTCTGGAGTATATGTGACCACAAATGGCTGTGCATAAGACATCTCTGTCCATTTCCTGTTTTTCAGTGAATGCCTCAGTTAAACTAGATTCAGTCCGGAGATCAGAAATCAGAGACCAATCCAGTCCTGACTGATGCCACAGGAGATGGGGTAAAGACTTCAATAGGCAAGCTACCAGTGCCAGTCACAGGGCACTGTTCCAGGTCTGTCAGTCTGGACTCCATTATAGGCTGGGCCTAGGCCTAACAGAAACCTTCCAGACAGGGCAGGAATGATTTTGGAGTTTGCAAGGGCTGGGGATCACCCTCAATAAGGATTGGCTTAATTGGTTGTGGCCATCCCATTTTGGGGAGTAAAGAGTGAAGAGTAATGCCACACATGAACAATTTTTCTATCTCAAGAGAGCCGTCAGGAGGGAGTTTAATGTTGTATGTCATAAGTGATGCAACCACCAACAAGTAGACTTTTGGGTCATCTAAATGTCACTCATGCCTGTGTTCTACTTGCTGGACTGCAGACTTTACAGCTTTCCCTAGAGACCAATACTTAGATCTTTTTAAAGTTATTACAGAAATGTTTTTATGGGTATAAATAACTGATGGCATCATTGCCTTTCTGCAGTGATTTGTGATTGTACCAATAAAATAGACAACTGGTACTAAAAGAAGTGAACTGCACAAGAAGCAATACTGCATCTCTAATTATTCTAAATCACAAACTCTTGCTTGAATGGGAGGTTTGGTTTTAAAATTCTTCTTTGAGGTAGGTATTTTTTCAGCTTGACATTTCCATTAAACAATATGAACTATATTTAGTAGTTTACTGTTTGCTTTCAGGTCATAAAACATTGAAACCTTGCTGGAGTTGCACCCTATAAATGATAATACAGAATATATTCTGTAATTGATTAAGAATCTTGAAATTGATGTTAATAATTTATTCTTTTTATATCAAGAATGTGGCCTGCAAGAAAGTATTGGTTCATTCATGCAGCAATGTAAGCCACTGATATTTAATACTCATCCGTAGTATTATTTATTTAGTTAAATGAATAATGTTGAGATGCTGAAAGAATAAATCACCATCTATCAAATAAAAACTGTCAAATCCCAAAGATACAACAGTAAACAGCTCAGCAGTGCTCAAATGCAGGACAGTTAACTGCAAACCTGAAATGACATATCTCAAAGAAATGGACATTTTATTAACTTTCTAGAAGCTGATACTATTATCGATAACTCATCTTAAGGGATGATTTAATGGGATTTAGCTAATATCATACAACATTTATATAGCAAATGAAAAAATAGTCTAATCCATATCCAGACAAAGGAAATGTAATAGAATGAGGGGAAAGTATAACAGAAAAATAGGACTAGAATGTATGGTGGTGGGAGGGGGAGATGTAGTCCACTTTATCGTCTTAAGAAAGATGCATCTTGACAAATGCTCAGTTAGCTCATTCTTAAACAGCTTGTCCCTTTCCTCTTTGCAGTTTATTTGAGTAGTTTACTATCTTTACCAAAGGAAAGATATCTTTCAAATCCTCCCTGAATTTTTCTTAGTACAGTTTCAACCTCCTATCTGTTGTACTAGCTGTCATTAGCATGAAAGACAGATTATTCCCTCTGTTTGGCAGCCATACTTTATCAGCTACCTCCTCAATCTTCTCCTCTTTAGACAAAACAGCTTAACTTTTTTCAGTCTTCTTGATTTTAGCTCACACCACGAACTAAACAAATGACAGGTGATTTTTCTGTCCTCTCATCATTCTTCTAATTCTCTCTTGGACTTTCTTGTTTGGAAAGTTTTGCTCAAAACTGATCCCAATGCTGCAGCTGCCTCAGCATGAAATTTCTTCAAGAATTGCAGATTCTTGTTCTTTCAGGAGGACCTGGAGATGATGTTACTTTTTTCACAAGTGTGGCACTGTTGACTCGTATTCAGCTGTCATCTGCTGTAATGTCAGACCCTACTCTGAAGCTGTGTTTCCTAAGCAGTTGTTCTGTATTCTGCTTAAATGGATTATTCCTGCACAAGTGTAGAATTTACCCCTTATTTCCGTTTGAATTTCATTTATTATTTCTACTCCCTGTGTCCAATTTGCCAAGATTAGTTTGAATCCTGTCTTCCCCTCCCACTTTCACATTTCCTGCAGATTTCATGAACATAAACTCTATTCCATAATCTGTGTCATGAAGGGAAGCATAAACTCAAACTCAGGTGAAACTTCGTGCTAGGCATTCTTCAATTTGATTGACGGTAAAAGATATTATTTTTCTTAAAAAAAGAGTATGATATTTAAATCTAGATCATATGTTCGTAACTTGATTGTGAAAGCATTATTTAAGCTACCTGGAGTCAAAATTCTTAAACACCAGATAGCTCATGTCCAGACTTGAGTACCTGCTGTCTGTGTATTCTTGCTTGTAGAAGACAGATTGACTGATTTAACACAAGGTGATCTTGAAAAGTACATTATAGCCATTTTTCATGTCTTTTGCAAACTGTTTACCAGTGTCTAGATTATTTATTTATTACATAATCTGCTGGGAATTTAAGTTGAAATGGTCAGTGTATAGTTCATCATCTCTTATTTTGTTCCTTATTTTAAAAACAGCACAATGTTCAGTCTTTTTTTCCACATTCCAAGATTTTGCTGCCTTTTCACTTTGCCATTTCTCAGAGAGAAACATTAATGACTCTGATACTGCTTCAGCTATTTCTTTAGGTGCTGTAGGATTAATTTTATTAGACCAAATGAATGTGCATTTAATACAAAACTTTAGTAGCAGCTGGGCGCTGTTGGAGTCAGTGGTTTTCACAGGTTTGGTTCTGTTATTTTTGTAAAGACAAGGAAGCATTAAAGCCTTGGCTGCCCTCATGGCCTCTGTGCAATTTTCTTTATTCAACAGTGCCTTTTGCTGGGAAAAGTTACTGGTATTATCAGGGGAATGGGACATCTCTAACAGCAGTTTATGGCTGAAGCTTCTTTTTCTATAAAATATAAATGCAGAAGGGAGACAGGTTGCTGTTGTTATTATAGATAACTCTAATACAACAGTTATAAGACAATGCAGAGGTTTTGTGATTGTAGGTCACCATGGCTATAGCTAATACTCCTCTTAGGACAGCTGCTTTTGATTAGCCAGAGGTGGAACTTTATGCATTTCGCCATCTTGATTGATTGAGACTATAGTTTAGACTGATAACCTTGGCTGTACTGCAAGTTGTACAAAGTCCATACCCACACCATGAAAGAAAAGAAGAGGAAAAGAAAAGAAGAAGAAAAGAAAACAAAATAAGGAAGAGAATGAGGAAAAGAGTGGAAGATAATTTGAAGTCAGTTCTTCTTACAAACAGCCAGGATAATTACTGTAAGGAATGTTTACCACATTTATCTACACTATAAGATATGGATGACCAAAGAGAAGGGCTCATGTATTTTCTGTATTATATAAACTGCGAAGCAGATTAATGATTCTTAGAAAAATAATGATCAGAAAAATTATAAAGATTTTCTTTCTTATAAAGACAGATACAGACAGTTTAACCTGCTGCAACAGCACTGCCAAACAGACAGGAACATCTGTTTGTGCTGGTTTGACAGGCAGTGGTTTTAAAGACACCAGGTGCCAGGATTATGTACGACTAAAAGATTCACTTTTCAAGCCCTCAAGTTCCATGCTGGCAAGCATCCAGAAGGATCAAACTGAAAGATAAATTTCCTATGACATAAGTGGCATGCATTTGTTTAAACTGAAGATGTGAGATGTTCCAGTGCTGCTGTGACAGCAAAGAATTCTATTTCCCTAATTATGGACTGAAGTTTTCTTTCCTGAGTAGCTCAACACTGCTGTTAAAAGCAACTTACTCTCACTATGATAAGAGTTGTCATGTTACACTACGAAATCTCTGAGTAAAGAATAGCCTGCCAAAATTTAGAAAAGATTACTGAATAGTTTAAATAGTAATTTAATTTTGTTCAGTCTATCTTGACAAAGTATTCTTCAAGAATAAGATTATATACTTGCTAGCCAGTAGGAGAACATTTATATACAGTCAGAGCTATTCAACTCATTTGGGATCAGGAATTAAAATTTGCAGCGCATATGGCTAGTGAGGTACTATTTGGATACATTGTCTGTGTTACTGGCCAGTAGTGGAAGACCACAAATCGTAGTTTTACAGTGTTCCAGTTCCCCTCACTTTCATTTGCTGTGATGTAGCTGTGAGCTAGTCAACCAAATTCTCTAGAAAGCAGTACAGAGCAGCACTTTTACTTGAGGGAAAGACTTTTTTTTTTCAATCTGCCATTCCAAAGATAATGTCTAGAGGACACTTTGAAGTACTGAAAGTCTCTGTACCAGCAGATTTTTTTCAAATTAGCAGGCCTTTAGTGGAGTTCTACCTAATTGATTAAATGGCTATGATAAGTGATTTATGAGAAAAAATTAAAGTAACTTTATACTTATTGCTTGGTTAAATTACAATTACTCTGCCTTTAATAATGATCTACAGGTATTATTTGAGAAGCATATGTTCCTTGGATGGAGATGAATTGTTCACTGTTATCCAAGGACCTATAACCAGAAATACAGCTGCAAGAATGATATGAAACCAATCACCAAGATAATATTTGTGATCCCTCTAGTCACTTAAAATTAAGATTCATGCAAAACCAATTTCCTTGACAAGCAAGTTCTTAGAATATTCGTATCAGAGTATTCCTATAAATGGAGTATACCATTTGTGTGCCTAGATGCCCTCCTTTTATTGGCAACAGTTAAAAATCAGCTTAACAAAACCTTAGGATTCAAACCTATCCATTGCACACACAGAAGCAGTAGCAAGTGGCTAGGCAAACACAGCAAGTAGCCAGCTATGAGTAGATGATATTCGAAGTAGTAATCAATAATTGCTTAGGGAAGGCTCATATGAAAATGCTAATATTAGCCAAAGGAACTCTAGCTAAGGATGGGGAGAAACACAGCAAGACAGACTAGTCCAGGATGTAGAAACTCATTTCCTGAATTGTTCTCAGTTGGGTAACTTTTTTGTTTGCCCCTGGACCCTACTGGCTGGTGGCATTCCCCCCAGGCTACAGTTAGACTTTATGAACACCCCACTCTACTGTCTGAAACAGGCTTAGTAAAACCATTCATCATGCAAGAGTACAAAGACAGAGCTCTCTCTCAAACACCGTAGTGGTGTCAGGGTTCATTCAAATATGACTGCTGCTCAAATTTACGTCTGATTTCTTTCAGTTTTGCTTTGTGGTGGCTGGATTTTCTAGTTGTCTTTAGGAGTTTTTGTTTGTTTGTTTCTTTGGTGGTTTTTTTGGAATGAATGGATAGATTCTTTGTCTTTGATAAGTGATGTTAGGATATTCGAGCTATTTTGGGTAGGTGGGCTTTGCCATGTGGTCTCCTGGTACAATGTTAGGCCAGTGCATTGCAGATTGTTTTCCAAGCCAGTCTTACTGCAGAAGTACAGGACAAATGAAAATAAACCATTTTTCCCTCCTGTTTATTATTTTCATCTTTTGGTGCTGCCTCAGCTGTGAATGACCAGGGGGAGAGGGTTGCAGTACAACTAGGAAAACTTACTCTGGATGGTAATAGACCTTTGGAAGCAGCACTGGGCTTTGTGACCTGTAGACTTTACAAGATGATTAAAGAACGTAGGCCAAGGAAAGATCATGAAGATAGATGAGAGAAGAGTCAGAGCATAGTCAGTCCTGTGATTCTTGCAAGAGCATTTATTTGTGCTTATACACTCAGACTCTCTCCAGTGACATCAGTTGTTATTCACCTGTATGCCCCACCTCATTTGAAAGTGTTTTGACATATATGGGTGTGTGCCTCATATCTACAGATATATCCGCACATGCACCTCACCGACAGCATTTGTTACAGAAAAGAATCCCTCTACTAATATTTCTCATTCATAAAGATTCATAAAGATTCAGCTTCATAAAGATTTCATCACATGTTCCTCTTTAAAACATATACCTGCTTTTCTGAAATCAGACAGGAAGGTTAAAATAAAGGTTAAATAGCAGAGCCCTTTCCTATTAGAAAGCCTGCCTTTGTATAGTGAAGTGATCATTACTGCCAGACCCAGGGATAACGACTTGGCACCCTATTCAAATCTCATAGAATCTAATAAGATGCAGGATTTTATATCCTTATCTGAAAACTCAATTATCACTGCTTTTACAGACAGACAGTTCAATGTAAAAAGCTAGAGGAGACAAGACACAGTTAATTTGATGCAGTTTCTTGAGTTGTAACTTCCCTGAATTTTACACCGTGATAAACAGCTACTATGAGTTTAAGCATGTTTTACAATGAGATGGGAAGTTTTTAGAGACGTGACCATTGTCTTTTTTTAGATGTTTCTGACAGATGAAAGGAGCCTCAATAAGAATGAAGAACAAGAATTTGTACCCACTTCAAAGCTCCTTTATACTGCCAAAGTGGCGATTAGTGGCTTTCGTGCAAATGGCAATCAGACCCATGTGATTTTGACCTGGTTTTTGATGTGTGGAGAACAACTTAGTAGCATTATGCTGTGTGGAATGGCTTCTCATGGCTACAACTTCATAATTTTTTTAATGGTTAAATATGGAAAGGAGTAGGGGGTTAATTGTAATTTTATCTAGTTTTTCCTGCTGGTTGCCCAGTGTGAAAGGGTTTTTGGGGAGAAAGGGAAACTTTTTCCTTTAGTTAATATGCTGGTTTTGGCTGGAATAATTTGTTTTCTTCATGGTATCTACTACAGGACCGCATTTTTGATTTGTGCTGAAAACAGAGCTGATAACACAAGGATGTTTTAGTTACTTCTGAGCAGGGCTTACACAGAGCAAAGGACTCTTCACCCTCTCACCCCACCCTACCAGTGAGGAGGCTGGGGGTGCACAAGGAGTTAGGAGGTGACACAGCTGGGACAGCAGACCCCGATTGACCCAAGGGATGCTCAGGACCATATGGTGTCATGCTTAGCAATAAAAAGCTGGGTGAAGAAAGAATGGAAGGATGTTTGAGGCGATGGCACTTGTCTTCCTAGGAAACACTTATGTGTGATGGAGACCTGCTTTCCTGAGGATGGCTGCACACCATGCTTTGCCTATTAAACTGTCTTTATATCAACTCACCAGTTTTCTCACTTTTCTAATTCTGTGACCCATCCCACTGAGGCAGAATTAAGTTAATGGCTGGTTGGTGCTTAGTTGTCAGCTGGGATTGAATCATGACAGTTCAAAAAATAAATGAACAACCCAAATGGTTGGGTGTGAAATATCCAACAGTATCTTACTTAGTTTCCAACCTGATCTGTCTCTGTGAAGCCTTGTCAACCTTTTAAAATGTGTTGTTCGAAACAGTGGGTAAGGGAGCTTCTCCTAACATTTTCTTGTTTGATTTGTTCTGCTGCAGCTGGTCTCTTCTTTCTGACAATTTCCTTGAAAGTTGTTTAAGGCAGGGAGGTGATCTCATTAATTTTAGAGCGTAGTAAGGACTCAGTGTTTCAATGAAACTTTAGGGTGATATAGTAAGTAAATACTTATGACTACAGTATTATGATTGCTAAAAAATAGCCATTTTTGGTGATGTTCCAGGTACAACACAAAGGAAAAGATTAATGATTGTACTGGAAAGAAAAGTCATCATTTGGCTCATAAGGAGTCAACTTGAAGGCTTGTTAGGCCACATGAGAATAAGGAATCATTTGTTATTCTAGGGGAAATGAGATATGAAGTTGTAATTACTGATGATTTGTCTGTTGCGTTTCAACCTCCTGTAGTTTATTCTGACTAAACCAGGCTTCTTTTCTTAATGCCTTAAGTACACAAAGTAAGTCATGTATTCAGACCAAGGTAAACTCAGTGAGATACAGGGAGCAAAATGCATGTTTGCCCTGAGTAGGTTTGGCAGTTAAGTCAAATTTTCAGTGACATTTCTGTGCCTGTGAAGGCTTAGAGGATGTCGTGCTAATTTCTGGGAGCCTTAGAAACTCCACCACAATGGTTCAGCTCAGTGATAATATTTTTGCTGATGGTATTACTGAAACACCTACTGATGGCTCTAGATCCCGACTGCAGTGCCCCTGCTGCAGAGGGCTCCTGCTCCAAAGAGCTGTATCTCATAATATTGTAATACACAGTCAAAATGTAAGGGTGCAAGAAAGCAGTGACATTTTACAATGATAGTCAGAAGGTACCTAGGCATGGTCTTGAAACTGTGAAGGATAAGGAAGTAGCTTTGACAATCACAGGAAACTCTTTCTGAAAGGAATGGCAGTCATGGAGAAGGCATGAAAATGCTTCTCTGAAAACACAGTAAGAAAGAGTCTTGGACCATCTGGAAAAGGAAACAGAATGTTTGATGCAGTAGAGAGAGAAAGGTTACTAAGACCAGCCATATGGAGGAATAAGAACATGCAAATTTGCATGAAGGAAGGTATCGTGCCATCCTTGAGAACTGAGATCAATAGAGGTTTGGGAAAAGGAAACAAACCTGTAAGTGGGCCAGGGGAAGCTGTCCCAGCAAAGGTACAGGTTCATAGCTAGTCCTACACAGACTAGCCATGTGCTTGCCCATCTTTCCTGTGTAGGCAGCAAGATGCTTTTGAAAACTAGTCCTGCCAAGGTACAGTAAAGGTGCAAGTACAAAAACCACACTTTCTTATTTTCTATGTTGTGCCGCTGCTGTCTTTCCACTATCTCCTTTTTAATTTTTATTTATTGCCCCCTCACCATTCCCCCTCAAAAGAAGCTTTGTTTATGTTTGGAAAGAAGTCTTCAAATCAAATACAAAGGGACATAGCTGCAAACCCCTAGGAACATGAAGACTTCACTTTTTCACTTCTCTTCCTCCTGGGTTTGCAGTTTTCCCATTGTGAAACTCTGGACTATGTCTGAGACTCCACTCCGAAGCAAGTAGTGAAAGATTAATTACTTTAGTCAATACCTGTAGAATCAGAGAATGGCTTAGGTTGGAAGTTACCTTAAAGATCATTTAGTTCCAATGCCCCTGCCATAGGCTGGGATATTTTTCAGTATACCAGATTGCTCAGAGCCCAATCCAACCTCCTCTTCAGCACTTCCAGGGATGGGGCATCCACAACTTTTTCCAGTGCCTCACCACCCTGACACTAAAATATTTCTTCCTGATATCTAATCTAAACCTAGTCTCTTTCAGTTTGAATCCATTCCCCCTTGTCCTATTACATTCCCCTGTAGTAGTCTCTCCCTGTCTTTCTTGCAGGCTCCCTTCAGGTACTGGAAGGCTGCAACTAGGTCACCCCAAAGCCTTCTCTTTTCCAGACTGAACAATCCCAACTGTCTCAGCCTTTCCTCGTATGAGAGGTTCTCCATCCCTCTGATCATCTCAGTGTCCCTCTTCTGTTCCAACAGCTCCATGTCCTTCCTGTGCTGGGACCCCAGAGCTGGATGCAGCACTGCAGGTGGGGTCTCACCAGAGCAGAGCAGAGGGGCAGAATCCCCTCCCTGGCCCTGCTGCCCACGCTGCTTTGGATGCAGCCCAGGGGATGTTTGGCTTTCTGGGCTGTGAGTGCACATGGCTGGGTCATGTCCAGCCTCTCACCCACCAGCACCCCCAAGTTCTTTTCAGTAGGGCTGCTCTCCATCTGCTCATCCCCCAGCCTCCGCTGACGCTGGGGAATGCCCTGACCCAGGTGCCGCACCTTGTAGTTGGCCTTGTTTAAACTGCACGAGATTCCCATGAACACAGTTCTTGAGCTTGTCTGGGTGGAGTCCTAGGTGGGATTAGTCCTGAAAGTTATTTTAACTGTTTTTTCTTCCACCATGCTGCACTGGCAATATTGTCAGAAACCATATGTCAAACCAGCCTGGAGGGAATTTTTCTATCTCAGTTCTCATCCTTTTCAGACTGGGATTTAAGCTAGGAACTTAGATACAGATTAACTATTGCAATCATTTTGAGCACTGCTGTAAGCTCAAGTGCAGAATAGACATATAGGTAGATGGATAGATAAAAAGGCTTCTGAATAGCTTCTAGACTTCTTCTTTTTCCCATGACAGACTCCTGCAAGTGATTGTATGGATTTACGTTGCATACAAATTACTCAGGACTTTGGCAGTACGTTATTTCAATTGTTTGCTATCAATTGCAGAATCAATGCTTCACATGTACAACCTTGCACGCAGAACAGCATTTTAAACACTTTAGCAGCAATAAAAAATTATATTAAAAGCAAGAGGAGGAAAAAAAAGATAGAAAACATGTATGAAGACAAATAGAAAATTTTATTAGCTGTGAACTTATGCTATAGAGGTAATTTTCCTGTGCATAGAAATTATTTTTTTTTCCTACCTTTGCAAATAAAACCTTGAGGGGTATTACAGACTTTAAGGAAAGTTATCTTGACAGAAAGATTATATAAAAAAGTGAGGGAAGGGGGAGAAAATGTATGGATTTTACTTTGGAGTCATCTAAATGACAAAATGATCATTACAGAGTGTAGTTTGTTTACTAATGATATTTATTTTTTTTCTTTTTTTTTTTAATAATAGGTTCATAATTTCAGCACAGAAATAATTGCAGATGTCTCTGAATGTAAATAACATTTTTCCTTGGAAGTTTAAAGAACAAAATCTCCGTTGCATAGCTGCATTTCATTTACAAGCTGAAGAAATTTATACTGTAATTTAGTTGTGGTGAGGTTTTAAAAATCACAGAAATAACTTCATCACATGACTCCTCTTGATTTTCATTCTTTCTGGTTCCTCTAAAGATAGACTGTACCACACATTGCTGCACAGGCAAGAGGTGCCTGAGCATCAGACTAAACAACTGTGGCTAGCTGGAGGCAGTCTGGCTAAGCAGCATAAGGGTCTATCCAGGCTGATTAATACCAGTGAAAAGCATAGAGAACTGTGCTGCAATGAGTTGTTTGCCAACAGGATTCAGGATTGCAGTCCTGAATTCAGGATTACTTTGGTATCTGTGCCCACTCTGTGACCTAAAAGACAGTGGCATAACTTACCATGCTCTCCCCGTAGCTTTGCAATAGTTAAGTAACACATTCGTCGTGACAATCTCTGCTGCTTTCTCATCTGAAGAAACAATTTGATTATGTTGTGCTAGTTTTGTTTGTAAGTGTGCAGGAGTCTGTGTGTTTTCCTGGAGAGGCTGCAAGGAAGATAGGTGAAAGATCACCTAATGCTGTTTTGATCGTAACAAATAATAAAAATAAGTGTTGAAAACAGAAGATGCAAATTGACAGAATGTAACAATGTCAGCCACCTGCTAGGATTGCAAAACACTGGGGCAAGTTTCACACAAAATTATGATCCTGGTTCTGTGATCCCTATGTAACTCATTTAAGTTTAACAGATAAACTATAGCTTTGGAGTAATTAATTTCTTCCTTTTCATTCACAGTTGCATATATACGTACAATATGCACGAAAATTATAAATTAGTGTGCATATTATTTACATTTTAAAAAATGCAATAGAAGATTCACAGAAATGCTTAGTGAAAATGAAGAGCAAGAAGATGTTAAAAACAAATTTCTTCTTTAATGAGATCCTTGGAAATATAATGAAAATTTTCTTTCTATAATAGTTTGAAATTACTAAGCAACCTTGGGAGTTCAAGTAGAAAATCAATTTACAGCTCTTGTGGAAGGATGCATAAAATTCTACTGGCCACACCAAATAGCTCTGCATACTAAAATTTATCTTAATGTTAAAGTCTATAAATTTCATTAATTAAAAAAAATATATATATATGTATACCATGACCCCACGATTTAAACATTGACCTTATGATTTGGAAGTAGGCCATAATCTGAGCACCTGTTGGAGAACATTATACAAGATAAATGCACTATAACATGTTACTAGATGGCATATATAGCTCTCTACAGTCTTGCATGTGAGAAATCAGGCAGCCAGAAAATGACCATTTTAAGAAATGAATGAAAGTCTAATGTTTTTTTGAAATTTCCACTCAAAAGCTTAATTCGTTAAAATCCTTTATTCAGTCAAGGGATGAAGATCTATCCCTGGGACAAGACTGACCCAAGGTTTTATCTTCCGGTGCAGTAGTTCTTAAGAGAATATGAAGGCAGAAGCTATAATTCTCTTTCCAAGTGGCAGGTGGAAAACAATCCTTTTATGTTACTGCGCTGACAGGATTGAGCTACGTGCAGTCGCATTCACTCACAGCTGTGCTTACATGACTTTCTCTTGAACAAGGGAAAAGACTTCCTACAGTAACTTTAAAAGAGATTTCTTTTTATTTTTTTTAAGGTTTAATGTGCATTTCTAGTACTGGTAAAGTTTTGATTTTTTAACCTCTGATATTATTTATTTCTATCCATCAAAATACTGCCCGTGACTTGGAAAGTTTTCTCAAGGTTTTGAAATTCATGTCAGAATTATCCACATGGACTGTGGTATCCATACATTTCAGACCACGGTGGTATAGCAAGACAGTTCTGCAGACTGTCGCATCATACGAACCACTGGGTTCTGTATTACTGTATCACTTTAGCAGAGTATCCAAGACATGTCATGACTAGGTTGAGTGCCATTTTATATTGTGTAAAACAGCCAGCTCTCATACAGCAAATGTGTTTTAGTGGTTCTTTAGTACTTTCATTCCAAAAAAGAGAAAAAGGGAAGTAAAAATCAAGCCCGTTGGAGGGACTGTCTCTTTAACGAGGCACTGACCTTTTCATGTAATGGTTATTCTTGGGAGGACATTCTGTGATTCTGAAATATTTTTTTCACAAATGACGTATTTTTGCTAACCCAGTTTTAGAAAAAATCACCCAAGGCATGGAAGTTGCAGACAATACATAGTCAAAATTAATTTAAAATGTTATTAAAAAGAAATAAAGACTGTGTAAGAGAAGAACTATTGTCCCATGATTGTCTCTTTGAAGTCTATATTTAGCATCCATGGTAAGTTATTACTTTGGCTAGAGAGGGTTCAACTGCAATGTATTGAAGGAAGTACCAGGTGCCATATACCCTTGTTCTGTCATTTAACTTCCTTCTCCCTGCGTTTTGTATGTCTAACACCTACCTCGGGATTTTCCTCCATAGCCTGTTCTAAATCAAATCTGGTGTCATTTTTTTTTCCTCTTCAATTTCTGCTATACAAAGAAATCCTATTTTTAACAAAACCAGTGTTAATTAGGATAATTACTGCCTTCTCTTTTTATCTTGTCTTTTTCATATTTTTACCTTTACTCTCACTGTCTGAAGCTCCTCTCTAACATGTATGGAGTTATATACAATATTGTTTTATGAATGTTTTGCTTAATTCATTGCTCAGTTTCCACGGCCTTGCTATATGCCACTGACCCATTGCTGTGTTAAATATATTGTAATTAATTAGCAATTATTGGGATACCAACAGGTGTCATCTCGTCAACAGATCTCTGACAGACCTATGTTTTTGTTTGTGCTACCAAGTTACAACCATTGTTTCTATAAATGTCCACTGTGCAGTTATCAAAGCCAATAACTGCACTGATTTCACGGAGAATATAGTGAAATTTAGTGTGAAATCTGAGGTATGCAGATAAGTCAGTTTTTTTTCCTCAAGTGAGAGTGGCCCGAGATACAGCTGGATAGTGTGGTGAATCCTGTAGTGTACTTTGCAATACTGGTGCTGTAACTTCCAGCCCCTTCTACTACTTAAATAGGTACACTACATTAGTAAAGGAGGATTTACTCAACACTTGGACAGATTAAAGAGTAAAAATTCCCTCTGTTTGTGCAAGAAATCTGTTCTTATATGTATTTTATCCCATTTATTAGCTTTTGTAGAAGAAAAATTCAGGACCAAGGCTTCAGCTGCTCTAAGTTTAGGGAAGCTGGTTTGACTTTATCAGAGTTGCATGGGCTTAGAAGGAGCTGGGAACCCCCTTTAATTAGTGTGCAATTTTACTTGATCTCTAGGAAATGTGATTCAAATTAAGTTGGAATTGTAAAATTTCCAGGAGCCCTCTGTGATACAAATTGAAAAATTTCAGTGCCAGTTGTCCTCTTACCATCTGTAAATGACACTTGAAGTGATTTCCTTGCCAAAATAAAGTGGCATTGAAAAGTGGGATGCAAGGATGTGCACATGGCAAAAGGCAAAACAGAACACTATGGAGGAAAAAAATCAGGATCAAGACTGACAAGCCTCATTTCACATGGAAAGTAAATAGAAAGATATATTGATATTGCATACATACGCCTGAAAACTCTGTCTCATGCAGCAGAATTAGACATGCGTGAATACTTAAATCAACAGAACTTTTATGTGTGACTAAACCAAACTCATAATGGATATACAATATCAGCTGTGTTGCAGCAGTCTCCGGCTCTCAAAGCCTCCTTTTTCTGACCTAAGGGAATGGTAACTCACTCGTAAAATGCAAGATTCAGGAAAAAGGAGCATTCTTTAAAATTTTGTGAATAAAAAACCCCAAACAGCCCCATTTTGGTCACAAAGTGGAATGCAATGTCAGGTAATACACGGATCAGCTGTTTGTAGAAGGCCGTCTATTTTCATCCTCTTACTTTGCGTGGGAGGAAACAGAAGGACCTAAATCTTTTTAAGTACCTTAAGTCTAGCTGATGCTTCTTTCTAAGAGCAGTTTTGATTGAAGCAATTAAGGCAGACACAAGATGGGAGAAGGGAGGATGATGGAAAGTGTATCTATTTCAAGAAAATGCAATTTCTGATGTGTTCACAATACATTTGTGCTCAGGAACAATAATGAACTGTTGGAGGGGTCTGGGTACGAAGAACTGTGGCTTTGCATGAGCAAGCAACGCATTTGTGTCTGAGAACAGAAGGAAGAAGAGTGGAGATGCTTGAGATCTTCCCTCTTTTATTGTGCAGAGTTAGAGATTGTGCTTCTTTCCCTTCTTCACAGCTGCTTCACTGTGGGAAGAGATGGGATGGAATTGAGTTACTGGCTGTGGGACAAAGGAGCACATGGCGGCACAGAGAGGCTTGTCTCCACCGGACCCTGGGGGGAGGAGGCGTCACACAGCAGAGCCCTATGGAGAGGAGCTGCCAGAAGCTGACAGACGGGTGAACAGCGCGTGATCACCCCACAGAAGGACATTCAGAAAGCGTGTTGCTGATGTGGCAGCATGGGATAGGTCACGTAGCGGGAATTGCCATGTAAGGAAATACTGTGCCTTGAAGAAGTGTATAAAACCAGCTTGTTTCTTTGAATAAATTATTCAGATTCCCTGCCGGTCTGGGTCTGTGTCTCAGTCGCTATGAATGGTGCCCTGCATCAGGGACTTGACCTGTAGGTGAGCCACAGAGGACATGAGGGCTGGACAGTCCTCATCGGACCCAGCGAAGTCCCTGTCTCATTCACCGACGCTTCACCACTAGGCAGGGACATGCAATGAAGCTTAGGGACTTTCTGCTTTCTTCCAGCTTGCATCCTGCTGCAGTAGCTGCCATGGTTGGGCAAGATAGTTTTACCTCATTTCTGCCTCCCCAGGTTGCACTGCATCCTGACTTGTAGCCTGCTGGCTTCAGAGAGATGATGCCTCAGGTAGGTAGGACTAGCAGTTACCTTGTGTCTCTTCCGACAGTTCTGTGAAAAAGACTTCTATGCCACAGCGTTTTAATGGCTCTTTCTGCCAGGGTGTAATACTCATTCTCTTTTACGCAGAACAGAAGTAAATAAAATGGAATGTAAGAGCTCCCAGGCTTAGACGTCAATGAAATTTTTTCAGAAAAATTGTCTTGCCCATGAATAGTCATATCTAGTCTGTTTGACCTGATAACACAATTTAGTTACATCCTATTTGTCTCACTAAGCTCAGGGAGGCATAAGGGGAAAATAGAACTTCGAATTAAGAAAATCGAGGCCATCTGACTCCAAAGAATTTTTTCTACAAATATGAACCCTTCTCATGTTGCCTGTCTTCAATCAGTGTAAATGATGCAGAATACTATTAGGGCTAAGATATTACCTGCATCTGGTACTTGTACCACAAGGTGTAAGTCTTTTGGAACAGCCAAAACAGGCCAGATAGAAACAAAGCTTAAAAGAACTCAAGGGAGGAATGCTCAATAGATTTTGAGATTACTTTGAAGGTAGGAGTTGCCTTTGAATGTGCAAGAGTGTATATTAGTAAATTCATAACAATTTTTCACCTTCTTAATGCTTTTCAGTAAAGTTTTTCCTCCCTACTTACACTGCAGTTGCCTACAGTTTTGGCACAGACTGGAGCTATGCACATCTAACATTGCTGTGTTTTCGTCAGATCTGGTTCCCCGAGATATAAATGTGCTTTTACTCTGTGCTGATATTTTGCTGTAGTAACTAGAATTGCTTACCTGATCCATACAGTTACAACCATTTTCTTGGGAGACATGCTCTTATTTCAGTAACTTTTATTGTTGGATATGCACTAATGGGAAGGACTCTTTATAGGTGTATTTGGGAGTAGAAGATCTTGTGCTGTGAGACGATAACGAAAGAGATGGTGGTAATAACATGTTATGGAGATGGATGTTTACAAAACAGTGGCATTCCAACAGTGAGCAAGCCAGTAAGAAAGGAAAAATGTGAGCTCTTTACAGATAAGCAAATTAAAATCAAATCTTTTGCACAGCTTTTCAAAAAGTAATTTTAGCAGTTTGTGTGAAATTAGCGCACTAATTGTAAAGCAGGTTCTTGGGCTAATTAATATTAGGTAATAAAGATGTAATTTGACATCTCAATGAATTTTTTCTTTTTTTTTTTTGTAATTTCCAATATGATTACGTCAAGGAAAAGATGGAGAACAGTGGTTTTGGCATCCAATCCCAAATTCTTGTGTGGTTTTTCAAGTCACCAAACAGCTGATATGTAAAAGACTCCTTTTGCATGACATCTGTACTGGGATCTGTATTGACTGAAACATCTGTGAGGGATTCAGCCTTGCCTGTGTGGTATCACAGTGATTCAGTGGTGTCTGTGAATAGCCATACGCATTATTAAAAAGTACCAAGTCATTTGCACTCAATTTGTATATTGTTAGCCAATAGTAATTTTTTCCCTCCCAGTATCTCTGGAGATCTTATTTCACTGTATTAATATTTCACTTTAATGTACCTGATTCAGAATATAACAGGACTAGGGATCTGAAACTAGCTCATTTTGGTTATTTAGGCCTCACCATTTAATTCATAGACTGAAAAGAAATTATATTTGTTCTCTGATTGGATAAGTATGTGAGCAGTTATCAAATAAACAGTTACAGAAGCAAATTTAGATGCATGAAATTGAAATTTGTTTTGCCATGAACATAAACTGTATTCAGAAATTACCTTGAGGTGGATGAAGAAAAGTGTAGCTGCAGAAGCTTAAAAAAAAATCACCAAAACCCCCTCTCAAAACAAAACAGATCCGTAATTGAAATTTTCACAAGACTGAAATGCTGATGTTGATGTTCTCAGTTTGCCTAACAGCTGTTGGAGTGCAGAGATCCTAGTATATCACTATTCAGAGGCTGTGGAGCCTTTGGAGCAAATAGCGATGCTTCTTGATCAATATTTAATACTTCAATAGGTAGAGAGTGAAAGCCTCATATGACACTGAGCAATGTGGTCAGAGCAAGCACCATATCATGATTCTGGATGTGCCTAATGTCACATCGTATCAGAGTTATTATTACTGTGATATCCAGTATATTTATTTTTTTGTGACAGACGTATCTAACATGTGCAGAAAGAAATACTGAAGTAGAAAAGCCCTAGCCAAGAGCTCCAGGCTTTAGTAACTTTAGCTGTGGCCTTCTGCCCTGCACTGATCTGACAGCCAGGCACAACCAAACACAGTGCTGAAAAAGCAGAGGGAGAGAGGGTGGAATGAAACTGTGGAATGCTTGGATTATTATATCTCAAGGTCACACAGCTTCTTTTAAACAATTGACATATTGAAGGTAGTTATCCAAGGCATGTCAGGAGAAGGGTAAGTGGATAGATTTATTTGATGTTCATTTTAAAAAATATCAGCCTATTCCTGATACTTTCTCTTTCCGGCCACCTTCTTAATATCATTGTTCCATACATGAAGTGTAAATCTGCTTATTAAAGACAACTCGAGAGGATTATTCAGCAGGAGAATCTTAAAAACTTATCAGTCAAGTGACCTTTTGACATGATTATGCAACATGGAACTAAACTTGGATTGTGTGTGTATTCTGTTGTGACAAACAAAATTCTCTTTGTTAGAAATCCACTGAAATGTATGGAAAAAACCCCTCCATATTGAGGAGTCTTCAAAATTTCAATAAATATTAGGAAACTGTGCACTGAGGTAATGGAAAGTATTTAAACATTGAGAGCAGTGTACTTTAGAAGAGAACAGAGCCTGCCTTTAAAATCCTGGGTCCTAATAAAGTGCTTTAGAGTCACTATGACTTACTATTTGGCCTTTCACCTCTGGGATCAAAAGTTTTTGGCTCAGATTCGTTTAGTGCATTACTGGGGAAGTTGTGCACATCCAGAGGTCACATTTGGGTTGAGATGTAAAATGGAGTTGGCCATAAAATATTTCAACAACTTCCAGTCTCTTGTTCCTATTTACTTTCAGAAACAGTTGTGTATTTTCCTCTGCTGCTCCTTGCATTACCAAAGTGAACTCAGGTTATTTATGAAGACAAATAGGACTCTCCTCTTTTCTCTTAGAATTTTAGGGTGGTTTGGATTGGAAGGGACCTGTAATCCAGCTCCATTGCCATGGGCAGGGACCTCTTTCAATAGATCAAATCACTCAAAGCTCCAACCAACCCAATTGTGAACACTTTCAATGAAGGAGAATCCAAAACTTTTCTGGGTATTTTCTTCCAGTGCCTCACCACATTAATCCTAAAAAGAAATTCTTCCTCATGTCCAATCTAAACCTACCCTCTTTCAGTTTAAAACTATTGCCCCTTGTTTCATTGCTAAAGTGATGGAGAACACAAAAGACTGACGCTGAAGATGGTGGCAAGCATCAGCACTTTATTACAAAAACCCAGCATTTTTAAGCACTTAGCTGGTTATCGGTTTACATAGTTTTAAAGACTAACAAACATAATTTCAACCAACCACCACACACCACGATGTGAACACACAGCAGTCACGTTTTTCTATCCCTAATTCAGCAGTGTCTCTTTCCCACAGTCCTTCTCTGCTTATCTGAAGTAACAGGCCTAAGCCATGGTTTTACAAAGGCAGCAAGGCCTTCATTTTATAAGGCGTTACCTATATGCAACACTAAAGGCCTTGATATAAAGTTTTATTCCATATTTCTTATAAGGCCCCTTTGTATGTTGAAAGGCTGCAAGAGGTCTCCCCAGAGCCTTCTCCAAGCTGAACAACTCCACCTCTCTGTCTGTCCTCACAGGAGAGTTGCTCCAGCCATGTCTAAAGTAAGGTGAGATGAACCCCACTCTACCAGTTTGCTATCCTATTCACTGAAAAATATTTACAGTTTGAATCAATATCATCATTTCCATTGTAAGGCTTGTACATGTAACATTCTACATTCAAATGCTGAACATCACAACATATCATGCCCTGCTCTTGCATATTTTGAAGTCTCCTGGACCAATGATAAAAAACCCATAGAGACTTCTAACCTCAGTTCAGAAAATTCTACAACATTCTTTTGTTATGAGAACCAATGTCTAGACGGAAATGTTTTTCAGCCCATAAATCTTATCACTCTAGAGCAAGTCTCCCAAAAGCTGCTCAAAGATTCAAATCTTAGAAGTGTTCTTAATCTAATGAAACATTGTCATATTGTGATAGTTCACTAAGGAAAATATATTTAGCTACCAAGAAATTCCACAGCAAAATCTCATATTAAAGTCTCCATCTTATCCCAATCTTATATTAAATAATCCCTTACAAAAATTGTATTTACTGTTCTGTGATTTTACCATAATCTGGATGTCATGGTATGTGCTCCATGCCTGTGCAGAAGCATAGTTCACAAAACCTTCTATTTTTGTTCTTCTTTATACTGGGGTCACTAGAATCTCAGAATCACAGAATATCCTGAGTTGGAAGGGACCCACAAGAATCATCAAAGTCCAACTCCTGGCCCTGTACAGGACACCCCAAGAATTACACAGTGTGCCTGAGAGCATTGTCCAAACTCTTCTTTGAACTCTGTCAGGTTGTGACCACTGCCCTGAGCAACCTGTTCCAGTGCCCAACCACTCTCTGGGTGAAAAACCTTTTCCTGATATCCAGCCTATTCTGTCACTAGTCACCAGAGAGAAGAGATCA
The DNA here is from genome assembly GCA_013397775.1 of Eulacestoma nigropectus. Lineage (NCBI taxonomy): Eukaryota > Metazoa > Chordata > Aves > Passeriformes > Eulacestoma > Eulacestoma nigropectus. The sequence continues at coordinate 5,291,628 of VZTE01006369.1, read as the reverse complement.
GTGTCTGCCCCTCTGCTTCCCTTCATGAGGAAGCTGCAGAATGCAATGAGGTCTGTCCTCAGTCTCCTCCTCTCCAGGCTGAACAGACCAAATGACCTCAGCCACTCCTCATACAGCTTCCCCTCATGGCCTTTCGCCATCTTCCTAGCCTTCCTCTAATAGTTTTGTATCTTTCCTACATTGTGGCACCCCAACTTCTCCCAGCACTTGAAGTGAGGCCACCCCAGTGCAGAGCAGAGCAGGACAATCCCCTCCCTTGCCCGGCTGGCGATGCTGTGCCTGATGCCACCCAGGACACGCTTGGCCCTCCTGGCTGCCAGGGCACTGCTGGCTCATGTTCATCTTGCCACTGACCAGGACCCCCAGGACCCTTTCTGCAGCACTGCTCTCCAGCATCTCCTTCCCCAGTCTGTCCATACATCCAGAATTGCCCTGTTCCAGGTGCAGAATCTGGTTCTTGTCTTTGTGAAATTTCATATTGGTGATTGCCCAGCCCCCTAATTTGTCAAGGTGTGTCTTCAGGGCCTCTCAACCTTCAAGAGAGTCAACAGCTCCTCCCAATTTAGTATCTCAAATGCTTCAGCTTTCTTTCTGAGATTGGAAATTCTTCAGAGCAATGCTACCCCAACATTCATTCCTCCTTATTTTCCATGAACATTCAGTACATCACAGTGGCCGTGCAGATTAGGGGGCACAGGTAAATCTAGGAATATTAAACCAATTAAGATATTTTTTTATTGGTCCTTCAATGTTTTCCATGTTCTACCACCATAATTCTAGGGATATCCTCATTGTGTGCATAACTGTAGCAACGGGATCAGTTATGACAGTGAGTGACATCTAAATTGGGAGTGAGGGAGGTGTGTAATTCCCCTGTATGTGCTCCTGGAGACTTTCAATTAATATTTTCAGTGCTTGTGTGAATTTGTCAATTTCATTCAAGAAATAATGTTTCTTTCATGTAGAAATGGAGCACAGCATGTCTGAGGTTGCCCTTAGCTAGTGTGCCCGGGAATGATCTAGAGCCTGCATGCAGCAAGAGAAGCCCGGATTGCAGAAGGGCAGGGACTGGAAAAAAGCCTGGCGTTCACTCTGTGGGATCATGGATGGAAATCCAGCTTTAGCTTCAGCACCCCAGGAAAATGAAAATCTTTACAGATAGGTAATTTTAGTTGTGTGGAGTCCTTCCGTGTAATTATCCAATAAAGAAAATGTGAAAATCTATGCCAGCAGTTAGCCTGCTGACACTCAGCAGGGGAGAATGTGTTTTACAGGCAAACAGCACAGCAGACAGCCAGGAAGGGCTCAGTGGAGAGGAAGAGCAGGATGACTTCCCAAAAAGTGTGTCCCAGCCTGGAAACAAGAAGTGTGCTCATCTAGGATCAGGAAAGAAAGTCAGAAAAGTTTGAAGAATGGGTCTAATTCTCTGTTGCTGTTTCACTGCTGTGGTGTTCAGGAAAAGAGTAAGAATAGGAAACTGGTGGGAAGAAGTAGGAACAGAATCCATGTGGCCCAGAGCCCGGGCTTCAGATTATATTTTAGAAAGCCAGATTCTGTTCTTGTGCTTTCTGCTGATCTAACACTTAGCTTTTGGATTCATGATGTCTTTGTGCCTCTATTTCTTCTCTATTGCCTGCCTTGTTTGCTTAGACAATATCAAAATACAACAACAGCAACAATGACAGCACCCAAGAGAAATGTGTTCAAAAAGGTTTCTTTTACTTTTTGCAGGAAAATTCCCAAAGGCTAGTAATATGACATGGGCTCAGGTGTGACTACCATTGTGTGATACATGAAGATTCTTTTCCAGGGCTTGGAGCTAAGCTGAAGAAGCCCTGTGTATTTTCACTTGCTCTCCTGTCCTGACAGTTGGGATTCATCTCGCTTGACTTTAGAGTCCAGATTCAGTCGCATGACCAGCAGTATCTAGGTCTGTTTGAAGCTGTTGCACACAGTCCTGAAATTCTAAATAATGACGGTATGTTGGAGCCAAGAGTTCCAACAGATCTGCTCCTCTCTGAAATGGCTATGTGTGGCACCAGATGTACCACAGCACCTAACATCACATGAGACATCTATACTTAGATAACTGAAGTTGTGCACTGGAGATCTGTATCTGAAGTAATCATCCTGTTCTGCTTTATAGTGAAGGTTTAATCAAACAAACTTTATTGACTACCTTGGCAGACAATTGCATTTAAACTCCACTGACTGCATTAACTCAATTTCTATTGACAGTAAAAAATCCGTGATTTCTGTTCAGAGGTGCATGCCTGCACCATGGACACCCAGAGTGAGTCAGGCAAATCACAGCTGCTCTCAGTGCATTTGCTGGAGGATGGGGAGCCAGACACATAACTGTTGTTCACATTAAAAATGAAGATGTGTAGCACCAACACAGTTATGTCAAACCGATGGAAAACAATGGGGTATGCCAACATTTTTGAACAGTAGGGCTTTATATTATCTTTTCTCCTCATTTGATTTGCTTATTTGCTCTGGCAGCCTACATTGTAGGCTGAAACGGTTCAACAATTGTCTCTTTAAGTATTTCAGTTCAAAGTATGTGAGGATGAAGTAGAAACAAAGGGAAAAAAGAAATCAATTTTTATGAGATCATATTTAACTTTTGTTACAAACACTAAAGAACAGAAAATTAGTTTAAAATCCTTATATTATGGTATGCCAGCAATCACATGGGAAAAAATAGGAAATCTAATGTGACCATTATGCAAACTACTAATTTTTAAAAGATATATCCAACTTTTCCCTCCCTTTGAAACACACATATAGTTACACCTCTTACCTATGAAACATTTTGAGTGTAATCTCTCTTGAAAATCCATATCCTTCATCTCAAAGGTGAAGTTTGACAAACTTTGATCAGTGATTACAGCATATCTAAGAATCAGAGTATTAGTAATTCAAGGGAAGTAATGCTGAAAATGCTTTGGACCTCATTCTATACTCACTTTTCTTTCACAAGATGCTGGACTTTGATTTTGATGGTCATCTAAGTGAAATCTGATAGCCATCCGTGACATAGTACATGTTTATGATTGTTGATCTGAATCTCCTGTACAGTCTGAAAGTGTTAGGAAAAAAATATACAAGGATGCAGTAATGGAGATTTTTCTTTGCTAGGAAACCAAGGGCTAACCATCACACCTACTTTTTAGTCTCTTATTTGCTAGATAGTATTGTGTAGGTCGTTTGTACTTCTCTTTCATAACCAAGCACATTAAGAAGCACAAATTATGCCTGCAAGAGCATTCCACTAAAATTCTGCCCTCTTTTCTCATTCATGTGTACCTGAAGTGATAATTGAAATTTGAAGTTCTAATATGCAGAGCTGTGAAATGTATGTCAGCCTACTGAGTCCTCTCCTCGCCAGTACAGAACAGAAGGCAGCTTCCTGGCTATTTGGAAGCATTATGTTACCAACAAGATTCCCAGTCTTACAGCAGAAACTGTCATCTGTTCTCACTAAACACAGAATTAAAGTATATATTTCAGGGTAGGGAGTAGGATGTTTAAGCTTGAGGCATGAAAAGAAATATCTGTTGGTATTTAATTCCCATACCTTTTGACTGGTTAATCGGATAAGTGGTTTGTTGCAGATTTCTCTAGACATACACCTCATTAAACAGAGAGAGAACTTCCATTGAGAAAGGGCAGGGTCACAGGTTATAATTAGTTTAATGGGGTTTTTCAAATATACTGGTTATATCTGCAGTTATTTCAGGTTCATGCCAGTGCCACTTACTTTTATTTACCCATCAGATAAACACAATGGCCCCCACTCAGCAAGATGCTGGGTGAGATGTGCCAAGGTCAAATGACCAAAAATTACCTGGAATATAGCTTTGAATCTAGAAGTTCAACAGTAAAGCCTCCAGAAAGGGATTATGTGGAAGAGGAAATCTTTTACTGTCTATTTTTTATTCCCTTAAATAATTTTTTGCATCTCCCCTCCTTTTTGCTTTGCTGTGCTGGCAGGATTACTCCCTTTCATCCTTTTCTCAGCAACCCAGAGAGGTTTCCCTCAGGTCTGTGCATCTGCGGGAGGCCAGTGCTGGGTGGGTGCCCAAAGAACTCGAGCCTTGCTAGTGCCCTCACCCATAGTACTTTTTTCTCCAGTAATGGAGACAACCTGCTGGGCTCAGAGACAGGGACACTGGGACCAAGGCTGCCTGGGTTGCTGGGAAGGGCTGGGGGCATGGGGCTTCTGCAATGCCTTACACCAGTTTCAGTGGGAGGAGAGCAGTACTAAGATGTGTCTCAAGAGGAAAGCTTGGCATATCTGCAGAGAGAGACAGAAAATACTGAGGCAGAGGAAGATCAGACTCCAGCATCCACAAAGAAAAGTGAAGACTGGTCAGTCCTAATCAGGAACTGATTGTTATGGGGAAGGATGGTTGTTAGAGAAAGTTTCTTTTAAAGACATTTTTCAACCTGCATTTGTTTGCATTTAATTTTGAACCAGACTGTACTTGAAGAACAGAGTATGTGTTTAAACTCTGCTGAAAGCCTGCAGCCAACAAAGGAGATAAAGGCATTCTGTTCTTCACATTACACAATAACAGGGATGGAATTAATAATGCTGCACTGAAAAAACTCCCTCTATTTAGATAGCTTTATGAAACAATAACAGGAGCCTGTCCATGAACTCAGTGTACTCTCTATTTACTAGGTGTACTATGTGCAAATTTCACAAACATGCTCAAGCCTCTGGAATTGCAAAATTCACAACCTAATTAATCAGAGCTTGACAGCAAAGCAGAGTCCGCTTCACCTCACATCCAGTGTCAAAGAAGGAAGATAATTTTGTCATTCAGGAACAAGCCTGTGCTAGAAGACATGATTTTGACTCCTAACTTTGTTCACTCAGTTCTGCTTCAATTCTTCTGGGAACAGTATTTCAGATTGACCGAGCTATCAATGTTAATAATTGAAATTTGAGATTGGGGTGGTGGGGGGTAGAGGGAGGAACATGAGTACCTTTTGAATAGATGAATGCTTAACTCAATACAGAATTACTTTTTAGACTGTACGTTTCTGTAATATGCATAATTACACATGTACAAAACAAGAATTGGATGACTTACAGCTAATGCAGAGGCAACATCCTCTATAAAAAAGAAAGTGTCAGCTTGTCTTTGGAGTTTCTTCTATAATGTTTAGAAATTTTTCTTTTTCTTTCATTTCTTGGAGTTCAAATTATTTGTAAGATCTGTGAGGTACAGTCCCTGTGTAAGATATTGTCAATTTCTTAGTTGTTCCTGGAACTGGGTAAGTTGCTCTTTATTTGCCAAGTGGAACAGCAGGAGCATTTTCAGTAAGGAGTTCTCAGCCAGTAGCTGCACTAAAAAACCAAACATTTGGTTAGTACTGTATGTGATGTTCATAGATTGGCAGGCTGAAAAGAAAACCTGTGCATAAAGCTAAAGCTAAGCAATCAATCACACAAGCTCCATGAAGCATATTTATTAAGTTATGGACATTCTGAAACAAACTGGAATCTTTGAGAGCAATAGTTTGGGGTACCCTATCACTCATAAAATTTTGCCATGTTGGCCTCTCCAGAGATCTCACAATGGCGTTATCCTTAGCTTTAGTTTTAGGCTGCTTTCTTCACTCACCATGGTCCAAATTAACCACAAAAATGTGAAGCATGAGCATTGCTGCATGTTGTGAACACTGTAACAATAGTCAACATATGCCTGTATCAGAGATTTTGAAGTTGTTATTGTTTTCTGTTTAATGAAAACATCTCAAAAGCTTCCCAATGCTACAATTATCTCATGAAGGCTTGTAATAAAGTCAAATGCATATGTTACTTGGATAACCTAAGTTTTTGGTAGATGTTCACAATTTTTAGGGAATATAACTTATATTTTGATTTTCTCTCTCTGTCTCTCAGAGGTGTGTCTAGGCAGACCTAGGGTACCAGGTGTGTCTGTAAATGAAGAAGGATATGAAAAGACTTGATAAATGTTTTGAGAGATGACACATTGTGAAAGTTGGGTTGAGTTTTTTTGGTAAATTATATGACCTATATAGAATAAGGGATAGAGAAAGGCAGAAAGAAAGCTTTATTGGCACAACCTTTATGTAACTCTCTAGTGTTATCCTTTTCTATATATTTTTAATGAAAAATTGAATATGAACTGGATTTTATTGCCATTTTGAAAATGCAGCATATGGAATTTTTTTCAGCCTTATATTCTCTGAAATGCATGATCAAACTCTGTTTAGACTTCCTTTCTAAAGATCCTTTCAAAAAAGGCTCAGTGGTGGAAAACATCTTTCAAAAAGTGTTTTTGTAAAGGGAAAATTTTAAAGGGGTTGGAGTCTTTGTGCATGTTAGCATATCCTGGTGTTAATACCATAATATTGTCATGTAACATATTGATAAGTAAAATATTCTCCATTTCTCAGTATTTTTTTTTCTGTAAGAACAGATTGCTATTCTCCTGTCTGCACAGAACTTGCACCAGCTGTATCAGAAATTTAGCACAGGAAAAGAAAAAAGGTCATTTACATTGCAGATCCAACAGCAGAGAGTACTCCTTAAGTCTTTGGCTAGAGATGATCAATATAAAAAAGAGATAGTTTCTGGTTATGTAATATGAGACCATGGGGTCACACATTAGGAACTACTCTAAAAATAAAAAAGTTTATGAAGAAGAAAGAAAAGAATGAAATGTACTTTCCTGACCCTCAGTTTTGCAAGCTAAGGGTACTTTTTTTCTTAGTCTAACCTGAAAAACTTTTCTAAAATATCACATTTTGATGCTATAGCTTAAAGCTTGTTGCTTTATAAATCTGATTTTTTAGAGGACATCCTTTCAGACAATTTCAGTTTATTTTGCAAATTTCTCTACAAGAACGTAAAATACTCGATTTAACTTATACATGGACATATAGTTTCCTTGACACAATATATTTCTGAAAGACCCTCATCTGGAAGTAATAGCAGCTGTTAAAGAAAATTCAAGTTTTCTTGCACAAAAAAAGGGAGAATATGATCAGGGAGTCTTGCTCATCTCCATTTTCAAGGCTCTTTTTCCCTGAGGAATTTGAGAATGGGGAAAAGGGGCAAGGTAGGGAGATAAAAATATGATGAAACTGTTTATACAGTAAACAGTTTTAGATAGATTTCCAAGGAAAATATCACTATTTTCCTCAGGGGAAAAAAATTAAAATTCTTGAGAGAAGATCATAGATAATTCGAAATATTTTGTGGTCATACAACCTCAGGGTAGAGGTTTGGTTATCCCTATCTGCACTCACTGACAGTCTCACCAGCTCTGAGGGACTGTCTTCACTCATTGTGCTTCATGGAAAGTGTGGTCCAATTTGGAGGTCCAGATTGTAGAAGAAAATGGGACTGTGACTCATTTCCCTTTAACGACCTCAAGTAGCCATAAAAAAATCTTATAAGTTAACGTGTAACATTTGGTTTTCTATATTTTTTTACTTTTGGCTAAAAGAAAATTTTCATGGAAAAAGTTCTGTTTCTTCATTCTTAGTCATGTCTCAGGTTCTTGTTATTTGGGTGCATCTGTGCCATTTTGGGGTTCAAATGTCCTGATTTTTTATGACTTTAGTTTACTGATGACCACTGACATGGATCCTGCTCACCTCACCCAGAAGCTCTCATCTGCGTTAGAAATTAGTCCTTTACAAGAGTGTCCATGAAGAAAAGAAAAAGCCCAGTTGTGCAATGATTTGAAAGACTGACAAAAACACTGAAGCAATATTTCACACACCCCTCAGATCATGAAAGGGAACAGAATTTCTGGAGGGAGTAGTAGCCATCTAACTAATTACTTTAAGCAAAAAAAGCTCGCTGTCAAGGTCAGCCTAGAAACACAGTGAGGCAGGTTATATTTTATTACAAGGAACCTCTCAGTGTTTTAATTTGATTATGTTATTAGTTCCATGTAAGTGTATTAACTGAAAAGGCACGATTAGCTGAATAAATTTCAGGAGGGATGTGAAAGCTGGTGTCAGCAGTTAGAATGCAGACATCAGTTTTTGCCTAGCAAGGCAATAAAGCAAAATTTAAGGTGGAACCTCTCAGAAAGGACACCAAAAAAAAAAAAAAAAAGGAAAGGAACATTTATGTGATTTCTGCTTGTCCAGATAGAGGAAAAGCCTCTTTGATCAAATGACAAGAAAAAAGACAGATAACATAGTCTTTTGAAGGTCAAGTCAACCTTTGAAAATTAATCTGGAGAACACAGTTCTAAAAAAATTTTCAGCAGCACAGTTGTGAGGCATAGTCTGAAAAATTTTTGTACACTGACAACTAACGTTCATTTAAGAAAAAAAACCCCAACAAACAAAAAAAACCCAACAAAACCACACAACATTTATTTTGATACTTTAACAATAAAGAAAGTTGACTCTGCTTCAGTGGTATATTTGAGGACTTGAAAGGAAATACTGAAATTTGATTAGACCACCATTATATTCTTTTGAACACTTTAAAGACAAACACTTCAACCATGCTGCCATGAACCCAGAAATTCTTTTCGTTTTTACCTCTGTCTCTCCTTGCACCTCTGAGTATTCATGTGCTCTTTATGCTACTCATAGAATTTGAGCTAATCTTCTGATCTTTACTGTTGTCACTGCAGAAAGAAGAAGTTGAGAATGTTAAGAATAAGAGGCATAGCATCTGTCTGGACACCAAATGGCAATTACCATCTGGGCATGATGTCAGAAAAAGTAGATTTTTTCAGTGATGCAAAGAAAGAAAAGCTGAACCCATGCAGGAATTCCATATGTGTAAAACTAATGTGTTTGTGCTCTTCTAGGGTGAGAAAGTTCTGCTGTGAACAAGGCCTTGATATTGTCTTTGACTTCCTATTTGGAAGAAGTCAGGACTGCTCATCCTTAGTGCTGCTGGCAGAGACCATGTTCCCATCCACGCCTGTGCTGCAGAGCTTGCAGAAGGGAAAGCAAGGCAGAATGGGGGGCAGACGGTAAGAAAATACTGAAAATACTCTCCTTGAACATAGGAGAGTTCTCCAAGGGAAGGAGGCAAGCACTCGAGACAAGAAGCCTGGGGGAAAAACCGATGTCCCTGGGCCATCAGAGGTGACAGCAGTTCTGTCCCTCCAGCCCAGTGGGCTGTTTCCAGCTGAGATGTGAGCAAATCTAGCCCCAGATTCTTTCTATTGGCCAGGACCTGGTGTAATACTTTTCTGCAAAATGTTTTGTTCCCGCTTTCTTGAGAGATGAAAGAACACATCAGGAGGGATTCTTTGTCTCCTTTAAGTTTAATGTGAACTGCTATAAGTGGATCAGACACTTCAGAGTCTCTTTTACAATGGCACAAATCACAAGTGTCTGCCCCTCCAATCCTGTCTTCCCTTCCTATTTCTTCTGGATGAGTTGGCTTTTTCACTTCTATGCAAAAAGGATTAAATCTGGGCTACCTTTTTCAGTACCCTGATTTTGTCCCATTTTTACTTGGATTTTCATTCCAGTTGCCCTGTTTTCAGGAAAAAAATACAAGTAACATTTCTTTTACCAATTTTACGGATATATGCTTCTAAGAAATCATTGATTTGAACTTTGTTTATGCAATATGTGGAACAAACACCTAGAAAGGAAGAAATTGTTTGGTTTCCTTTAAACTTGATTGCCTTTGTCCAGGAAGAAGTGTTTTGGGAGATAATTATGCCAAGTTGTTTTTGCATCCATCAGATATATAACTTAGCCATTTAAATTTAAATTTACCTATTGGAAGCCTATGAAAGGCTGCGACTACAGCACAGAGACAGAGGTGAATGAAAAGCAAAGCTTTAGAAATAGAAAAACATGCAGCAATCCTACTACTGTGTTAATGCCCAAATGAAGAGTGTGTGCATATCCTGTATTTAAAAAAGTTTTTTGAATAGCTCACACGACCCTACTTCGTCCTCTGGGGAGGCAAAGAAAAAAAGAGTATCTTCCTGTCAGCCTATGAATTATCGGGTGGGAAAGCATCATTGGTAGCCAAGCTGAAGTCATGCATTTACCAATAAAAGATGGTTCTGAAAGCTCTCACTGTCTCAGGAAATCCTGTTGAAATAATTGTCATCACTACCACAAGTCCCTATTTACAGAACTAACTAGACACTTCAGTACAGCACAGGAAAGTCTTTATAGTTTGTGTGTTTATTGAGATTTCTATGGTGTATACAGACTGAATTAAAACACACTAGTCACTGTTGTGAACAGAACACATCAAACTCAATATGAATTACATTTATTATAAACTTTGCTTTTGTATGGAATAACAAATTACCAAAATTCCCCTAGTGGAATTATTTTATGCCCTTTTCTCAGCCAGTGATCCTTTCTATAGATTCTTTTAAGGTTAGTTATTAAACTCTAAGCAAACACTTGACTGATATTTTTGGATCATGAGAGAGCAGGCTGCAAGGAGTTACAGCTGTGAGCAAAGGTTCCCTAAACTGGCCTCCAGCTGTGTTTCAAGCTCACCAAGACATCTAGAAGTAGGCACATCTAATGTCCTCTTCTAACTCTGTCGGGAGTGAGAAGGAGACTTTGACTTTGACTTTTCAAAACAGCCCATCGTTGCATAAGGGGAGGAAGGCAAGGTGCTCCTCCACGGCACTATTCCAAGGTCAAGACAGCAGATAGAAATAACCACTTCTATAGTGAAATACGTTAGGTCCATACTAATAGCCTAAATTCTACCAATTACTCCCTAAAATTTTTCATTGGCTTTCACTGGTTGTAAGGGGAGGCCAGATGCCTAGAGATAGACTGCCTTGGTTAGATTCTCCCTCCACGTGCCTCTGGAATGTTCTCTTTGCTGTTTACCACAGCAATCACTAGCAATCACTAGTAATCTAGCATACAAAAGCACAGATGAGTGTGCTCACAGCAGCATTGCTTCTTGGTGTTTTATAGATTCTGAGGGATCCTAGTCCCTTTGGAAGGTACTTAGTAATAGTAGCAGTATTAATATTGGTATAATTTGTTTTAATCTTAGTGGGGAAGCTCCTAAAGGAGGAATATTGTTTTATCATTTTGTAGGCTCACTAAGTTTGGAGCAGTCTGGGGCCTTGTTGACATGGAAGGAAATCTGAATCTCCAAATATGGGAAGTAGCAGGCTAGAATATGTGATGGAGTGGATATTAATGGGATCTCAGCTCAATGTTCATCCAGTTCTTTTTCTGCAACAGAGAGTCTGGGAATCTTGTCATTGTCCACTTATCAAGTGCTACTCTTGATGCCTCTTCCTCTCAGGCCTTGGAGAAGAGTGTATCCCAGACACCTCAGGTTTTGAAATGAGGTTTGTGAGCAGTGGTAGTCAGTCCTGCACTACAGAGTACGCTACTGAATTCAGAAATGCCATGCTGGTTTACATAAGCTCTACCACAGAAAAAACATCAGTAACATGCTACTGAACCATGAAACAAAGATCATTTTTTCTGCCTAATCAAATTCTGACAAGTTCAGGAAACTGTTCCTTTTTGGTCCTGATATTCTGTCCAGAACATCTAGAGTGGGTTTCTTTTACTAGGTAATATGGTAGGAGTATCTCAGAAAATATTCTATGCAAAAGTGAGCATATTAGTGAAGTAAATGGCACAATCAAGTGGCTTTCCTATCGTTTTTTTGCTCATGGCTTTTCTGGCTCAGCTGCCAATGCAAATGTTATTGATATTGTTTGCACATTACCATTCCTGCACAGACCATTTGCTCTAATTTTTCAAGATTTTGTAGCAGTTAATCTAACAGTTTATACTTTAGCAGAATTCTCATTAAGATGCATGTGTATGGTAAATGATTAAAGGATTGGGCATACATATTGAGAAAGCTGATGACTTGCTACTTGTGGTAATGACTCTTGATGTTCTTTTATCCTCAGCCACATGGCATTAGATGCTGCTTTTACAAAACTGTCTTGTTTTTGTCAAGCAGGAGATAATCTGGAACCTCTTTTTTAGCCATCTGTTCTTTGCTGAAGCCTTCTGAGGTGCCCTGGTGTCCTTGTTCTGACTCTCCTTACAATGCTCTGAAATCCTCAAGCATCTTTAGATTTCAAAGAGAAGCACACAGGGCTACATGGTGTACATTTTTCTGCTAGGTACAACCCTTTTTTAACTTTTTTTTCTGCTTATGCATGTGATGTTTCCGTTTGCTTTTCTGCCATATAAGAAGAGAGATACCTACAGGGTTATGAACTGCAAGAATATTTAGTCCATTCACATACTTACTGTACCTCAGATTTACAGGATATTTCTTCTGGGAATAATTAGATCCTTCGTACACTGGAGAAGCTGTTTGCAGATTGTGGTAATCAGAACTAGATCAATTCAATTAATGCTCAAAGAAAATTGCTAATATTTCTTCTGTATTATCGCTTGGAAGGCCAAAAAGAGGTTCCCACTGCTATAATACATTGCTGTGTTAATGTGGGTGAGAGAAAATGTTTTTTCCCATTGCCTATTTTCCTGTCTAATGCCAGCACTTCTAAGAACTGATAGCAGCAGCTGCCAGAAGCAGCCATTTGTAGAACACAATATTGAGTTTTATCAAGCCTGAATAATCAGAAGCTATGTTGTGTAACCAGACTCTTGAAAAAGCATCTTAACAATGATACAAAGCCCATACCAGCATTATGGCAGGTAGGAGGCCTGTCAGATGGACAGTAATACTAGGAAATGGTATAGCACTGACCCAACTGAAAAACGAAAACTTAATGACTTGGTCCTTGGGCTGCATGGATGCATCCAAGGTTTGAACCACTGGAACAGCCTGGGTGTTAGCAGTATGGAAAATCTGACTCATGACTGTCTGAAATCCCAGAGTAAGATTTGGAATGAAACCTGTATTTGTTTAAGGATATATATCTTGGCAGCACTAGCAGGATATTACCACAAATTACCTACTTTCAAGTTCATTTCTACAGTGACAATAGAAAGTTTTAGGTCAGAGATCACACTGAATGTTTTTCAGGAAAAGCAAATTAAATTTCTTTTTAAAATTAATACCTATTAAATATTCACAGAGATACCTTCTACAAGATGATATAAAAGCCTTCGCTAGGAAACTTTTATTAGTTTTGAAAACTTGTAACAGTTTAGTGCTAGATCACACATCTGTAAGCAGCACAGACTGTACTTGCAGTGTGGGAGATTGTGCTGTGGAAAGCAGCAGCCTGGAAAAAGTCAGCTGAATAAGGAGCAGTCGGTTATGGCTGAGGGAGTTAGCATGCACAGAGAAAGTATGACTGAGGAGGAGGAGGAGAGAGTACAGATCTGCTACTCTGTAGGGAAGACATGAGGTATGGGAGCCCAGGGTCCATTTTGTGGTCAAGAACTGCAAGGAGATTCACCGAGTCAAGGGCTCCCTGAATGACCTGCAGTGTGATTCCACTGAGGCTCTCTTACAGTCAGAGTCGTAACGCGCTCACCCAATTTGACCAGCCTGAGAGAAATTTTAAAAGTAACTTGATAACAGAATTTAAATGTTTCCATTGGAGTGAAGTCAGTTCAGTTCAGAAAAAGGTTATTTAATCCATTCTTAGCGGTAAGGATAAGAGAATATTTGAAGTCAAAGGCACAGTGCAAGAGTAGCTTTGGAAAATATTGAGGTGTCTATTAGTGCAAGACTGTGGAAAAGAGCCTTTTCTGGACTTACAATATGTGACTTCATTTATTCTTTCCCACCCCCTTCACCATTTCAATCAGCAGATTTTTTTTGATCTTTGTAGAGAAAAATTATTTGGTTCTTTTTTTCAAACCCAGTACCACTGACTTGAAATGGAGCCATCCTTAAGTTTAGACACTGCTATTTTCTGCCTTTCAGATACCAAGGCTTCCATCTTGTTTTCATGAAATCCTTGACTACATAAAGGTATTTGGGAATAAAATCTCAGTGTGGTGTATTCCATGTTGAATAAGCATGTTTGTACATGGGGTGACTTATGAATAATAAACTCTATTTGCAGGTACATCTGGAGAATGCTTCACTTCAGTTTAATATTGTGAGGTTATCTGTAAATATCGACACATTTTAGGCACATATTTATATGCTCTGAAGGAGTCTTCTTTCAATGAAGAATAGCCATAATTTAAAAGTATAGTGCAGCCTATCTCTGATCCTCCCTGACATTTTCAGTCTGTGAGAGGTTCCACAGTGCCGGTGAGAATATTATGGTCAAACTGGAACAGTGCCACATGGGTCTGGTTCTGACCTGCCTCTTGAGACAGTGCTCAGCTGTACCTTTGTAAAGCTGGCGAGAAATGGCTGAGCATTGAGCTACAGCAGAGCTTTGATTTGTAGAAATCCAAAGATAAATCAGAAGGCAAGAAGTTAATTCAAACGCTTTTCTTATAGCCATATGACTGTACAGTGTTGTTCACAAGCAGTTTGGTCCAAAACATCTTTGGGTTGTCATCACAAAGTTTTAAAGGAAATGGGTTTTTTTTTAAGTTGGTTTGGTTTTTTATAGGCTAGTACATTTTAAATCTTTTGAACTAATTGTATTTGCAACCAGGAACATTAGAATTTGTTCTTAATAAAGTAGAATATAAAGAAATGGCAAATTCAAGAAAAAATTCAAAAACTTCAAAACTTCAGTGATAGTTCTAAATGTCATCAATACTGAAATAAGGTCAAGTCAAGGTTCTCCTCTTTATTTTCCAGAGAATCAGTACTTCCTGTTCTGTTTTTCTTCTAGAGTACTATGCCATCCATCTGCCTCAGCATCTTACTGCAACCTGCTTAATCACTTAAAGATGAACAGGGAAGGTGTTTTAGTTCCAATGGCATTACACAAACAAATTGTCAGGAGCTTGTGATGTTCACAAAAACAGGATTTCCCTACAAGGTTTTGTATGAAAAACTAATACAGCCCCTTTCATGTCAGAGCAGAATGCCTTCCTCGTTAATCTGCCTTCTCTTCAGCTTAATAATACTTAGCAGCCACATAATGCTTTTCATCCCCCAAGCACTGTACCTAAATTGAATATCCTGTTTAATAGTTAGACATGTGTACCTGCTAGGGGAGTGCTATAGAAATCATAAGTGCATGTGTTTGTAAGTTAAAAAAAAAAAAATTAAAAACAGAAAGGGGAAAAAAGGGGGGGGGGGAAGAAGAAAAATAAAAATGAGAGTCTTAAAATAGTGCTCACAATAATTTTTCCTCTTTAACAGTGCTTAAATATAGTGCTGATAAGTGCTTTGGTACCTCTGAGGAAAAATAGATCATCAGTAGGATGATACATCAGTGCGTGGTAATTTTGCCCGAATTTTGAATCTGAAAAAGGAACAGGACAATAGTTTTTATGTAGTCATTTCTCTTATACTTTTCTGGGTCATTTGGTGACTTTTGCCAAGTCTGTATTATTAAGCAATGTGGACAAGTAAGATCAATAAAAGTAACAGTTGATGTTTAGGGCCTGACATCTGCAATATGCACATTTCAGCGGGTTTATATTAGGACTAAACTGGACCTGAGTGTCCTTTGCAGCCGGAGTGCATTAAGTACTCTCCCAGGAGCACACCTTCCAGTTTAGTTGCATCCAGAAGGAATCCAGGTCATGTACTCCGAGACCATTTTGTGGTGCAAATCAAAGCACAACAAAAAGAGACAATAGGCAATCTGTTCCAAAATCTCAATCTTCCTTTAAATTGAAACACCAACATAGGCACCCCTCTGGGACTTGGGTGGAATGTACTGCTTCTAACTCAACAGAAGATCCTGTACTGACACACACTGAGGAGCTTATATATCATTTTGAAGCACTGAATGGTTTGTTTTTATCAGCAAGGAATATTCTTATTTCATTATGGTTTGCAAGCAGCAGCTAGAAATAGAGGTGGGAGAGCTGGTATGAAAGACATGGATTTAATAATGGACCTAAGGATGTACAATTCCTAGAGCTCACATTATTTACTTCTCTGCTGAGTCTGAGCCCATGAAAGTTCAGACTTTTAAGGGCTGGGGTATCTACAATGATGCTTTTCTGTGGTAGTCCTCACCTATCTATCCCTACCGTGAATTCGGTCTTGTGTTGAGATATGGATACCAAGAGGGAGCCTGCTAGGCCAATGTGCTGCCTGCAGCAATGTTAAGCTTTCCCCAGAGAAAGGCAGAGGCACCCCCTGCAGTAGACGGCTGCGTAACAGTCTGCCCCCAGCATGAGATTGCCAGCCTTAATTTAAGTGAGAGAGATCAGACTTTCAATGAATGCCTGACTAACACCTATTCCAGAGTGCTAACAATAGCAGTTCTACCTTTGGGTGCAAGCCAAAGGTAGAATGGTGTGTTAAAGGCCCTCCCTAGAAAGAGTGACCAGGGGCCAGTAGACTCTGTAAACACACATTTAGACAAGAGTTATCAGTCGGTGACTGGCACGTCACAGGGACTGTCCAAACATTGCCAGAAATGTGCACATGATCGACAGCCATCCAAAAGATTATATAATTATTGGCAATAAATATAGAGAATCACCAAAAAGAGAGAAGGATAATTTAATGTTATTATATGATAAAATTGTCTTGAGTTATATGAGACTGGAAATCTCATAAACTGCTCAAGAAGTTTATGAGATTTCCATAGAAAGAAGCATCTTTCTCATTGTTTTCTTAAAATTTAGGAAATAGCCTGAGGCAGGGGGCTTCTATCCTTTCCAAATTTTTTTGGTTTGTTTGCAGTTTATAAGCCTGCAACTTTGCATAGCCTCATCCATGCAAATATTCAATCCGTTTTTCAGTCATGCTGCGCTTCTGGCTGTGTTACTGCCTCATGAGAAGGTGTTCTAGAGCCCAAGCAAGAAAAACACACTTCCTTCTACTGATTTTTACATCGTCTGCATTTCCCCAGTTGTCCCCCTGTTACAATGAAGTAATGGAGAAAGTACAGAGCAGTGTTCAATTTACCACTTGAATGCTCCTCATTAGTTTGCAAGTCTCTATTTTGCACCTTCTTATTTATCTTCTCTTTATCTTTCAGTAAAATAAAAAGTCACATTTATTTTTTCATTTTTTCTTGGTTCCTGAAAGCCATTTTCTCTGGAACCACCTTTGTGCTGTTGTATTGCTTTTCCTTCAGGAAAACCAGAACTCAGCACACAACTTCAGATGAGGCACTTGCCTCCACAGATTTTATAATCCTTACAGGCCACCGTCATGTAACCACACAGAAGTTCCTGATCTTTGCGTAGGTCTCCTGGCTCAAGCAACCTTCACATTCCTCTCAGGCTGCTCTTGTCAGTGTTATTACTGACCTTAATGTCTTCTTCCCTTCACACAGCCCAAACCCTGTATTTGTCTTACGCCATCACACTTGCTTCATCTTCTCCTTTGTTTCTTTGTGGCTTTATTGACCTCCTTGGCACTCTCTGGCCATTTGCCCATGTATTTTATCAGAGGGCATGAACTGCCAGGGATTTTAGCCCTTTCTCTCCCTACCACGTGTATAACCTATTACCTTCGTCAACTGCTGGCTGTAGAATCACTCCAACAGTTTTAGTCCCTGTTGCATATCCAATATTTACTCTTCCTCCCTCTGACTAATTTCCTCTCCTGTAACTCCTAAAAATAGTTTCTTTTCTGCCCAAGTCACTGTTTCTCTTCACACTTGAATATCCTCCCACTTTCTTCCTTTTTCCCCATCTTGCTTTTGCTCTTCTATATTCTCAAAACCTGCTTCTCCTTCTGAAGAACTCCAGTGCCTGAAAGACATTCACAGAAAGGTCAAAATACCTCTCAAACTCAGTGCCAATTTCTTTCTGGTACTGCATGGTACCCATCTGATCTCTGGTCATAGCACTGACAACCCTTTGCCCTATACTGGTGAGAGGAATGAAAAGTTTTGCTGGGTGGGGAAGTGATATATGGCTCAGACAGCATCAGGAGCTGAAATAGGTTCAAGAATGTATCTTTTAGTGTGTGGCAAAAACAATTTTTAAAAGTTCTTTTTGGTTAAATTTTCATTGGGATGAATCTCTTGCCCCGTAGAATAGCTTTACTGCTGCTCAAAGAAAACACCACCATGATTTTTTAACATGGATCGAATCTTGTATTATTTCTCTCAGCTTTAGCCTTAGTGCAGGTTGAACTGTTTTTCAAAACGAGAAAAGGTCAAGATCCATTATTAATAATGAAAAAAGGGCTTACAGTGAAAGATGTCAACCAGGCTGGATAGAGGAAAATGTAAAGAACAGCCACAGTATGAAAGCTGTAATTTAGAACTAGAACTGGAAAAAAAAAATTACAAACCCAAGTAAAATACCTTTACATTCTCAGAGAAACATTTATAGAATGCAATTACTCAAATTCAATAAAATTATTCATTTAGTCTCCATTAAGTATTTTAACACCACTTAAATTAAACTGAGAGAATTAAAGACTGCCTTTTGATACTTGTTTGTTAAAATCAATGAGTTCCTGAGGCAAGTTTAGGTTCTGAAGGAGCTGGCTCTTCCAGTGGAAAAATATTCCATTAAAACCAGAACAAAATGACAACCACCTCATCTAGTCTTCATTTTTTCTCATGATAAAATATGGCAATAAACCCAACTCCTTGTTCCAAACTTTGCACTACAGTCCAAGTTGATAGTAAGCATTTGTGCAAGGATGGACTGTTTAAAAAGCTTCAGTTTTTACACAGTGATCAATGTAGATAGTTCCCCTGTGGTTTTACCATTAATATATTTGAGGAACAGAAAACCTAATGTATGCAGAAATAGGTTATGAGAAGCAACAGTCCGTCTTCAGTGCATTCCTGTCCCTCAGAGACAGTGTACTTCTGCTGTAACATAAAAGGTTGATTTTTTTAGGTGAAAGAATGAATAATAAAATTCTGTGTTGTAAGAAGCAGCTTGTCTTTTCAGGATTGCTTGGCGCATTCCACATGCATTGCTCCAGTAATGTTTTATATTCAGGACTCACACTGCTCTGCACAGAGTGGTTCAGTAAATATCCATTGGGTGTTTTTAAATAGAAGGTTGGAAAGGAGGCTGCTCAAGTTGAATTTTGATATCAATTTCACCTTATTTCAGATATCTATATTTTAGAGGTCTGTATGTGAGACAATCCTCCTAGGACACCTTTATAATGAATGCTTGGACTATTTTAGTAGTCGTAGAAGTGCTTATTTCTTTCTTTAGCACTTTGAATGTTCAGTGACTGCAAGCTCAAATAAAGACATTCATACATAGTCAGATGAATGTTCCCTTGCTACTCTTCATCTTTAGATGCTCTAGTGTCCCATAATTTCATGTATGAACTTGAAAATTTTATTGGAGGGGTCTAGCCTCCAAACCAGATGTGCCATTTGTCATTTTTGAAAACCTGCCCAGCTACAAACCTTTTGGGAAAAAATACAATTTACACACGCTAAGACTTGCTATAGCTTCACAATTAAGTCTTCTGAAAAGTCCTGTCTGTGTGCAGTCCTATGCTGAGTGTTATTTGGGACTTCCATTTTTTCCTTCAGTTTTTGTTATTGTTTCAATTCTTCTTGAATCCCTATGCCAGGTGTCTCCTGAAGCTCTACAAACCAAGCCCTGTCAAAAAAAAAAAAAAAAAAAA
>VZTE01006369.1:5226067-5272004 GCA_013397775.1 Eulacestoma nigropectus | reverse complement strand
AAAAGAAAAGAAAGAAAGGAGAAGTTATTTCATTGAAATTAGAAGAGAATGAGGTGTGATTAGGAAGAGCATACCAGCGCAAGCAGCCTGTACTTTGGCTGAGGGATGAAGAAAGGAAATTCCAGACTGGAAAAGTCAAGCCATCAAGTGGAAGCTGGTAGGATGGCAAAAGAAGCTTTCCAAAGAGCCATTACACTAGATTAGGAAAATTAGAGTCAATGAAGCAGGATGGGGTATCAGGGCAAGAAGTCTGAGAATGGGAGAAGGATGGAAAGGGGGCATCAATTCTGGTTCCTACAGGACAAGGATGAAAGGCAGAGATAGACCTGAGGCACAGCAGAGGGGGACGAAGCTGCAGGCCGGTCACTTCCTGACAGAGAGAGAAATAATCCCCAGGAACAGCACCAATCCCCCCAACCTTCTCTGCTGTCATCAAGTATCTATGAAGCTCCTTGGCAAGGACTGTGCCTTGTTCTCCTCCAGCTGGCAGCTGGGGTCACGGCCTGTTGCTGCCCTCCGTTATCCCAGGTCCCTAGGTGGGCAAGGCCGCAGCATCAGCACTGCAGTCCTGCTGGCCCCTGGCAGCAAGGTGGGACACACCTCCTGCGCTCCTTTGCTTCCCATTGTAATGTTTTCCAAGGACATAAAGCTTTTCTTTCCCCGTTTCTTTTGAGAAATGAAGATCAATTGCATAGGAATAAGAACATGACATCATTAACTTGTAACAATAAATATATGGCCTTTAAACTTATGATCACAGTCTAGTTTTCCTATTTCATTAATTCTCTCATGTATACATACTATTATTATTAACTGGATTATTGGAGTCTAATACACTATTTCTTTAAAGCACAGAATTAATATCTAATGTCCCTAGTAATTTTTTACTGGCAAAAAAAATTGTAAAAAGTTGAGCAAAGAGGATGATGTTTGTCCCACAGAGATGTATAACATTGCCCTTGAATCTCCACAACTTCTTGCAAATATTATTTCTTTCTTTTTTTCATAATCTTAAGAAGTCACCTTATTGAAGATGGAGATCTGCAAATATGGAGAGAACCACAAAAGGT
The DNA here is from genome assembly GCA_013397775.1 of Eulacestoma nigropectus. NCBI lineage: Eukaryota > Metazoa > Chordata > Aves > Passeriformes > Eulacestoma > Eulacestoma nigropectus. Next base: position 5,270,934 of record VZTE01006369.1, on the reverse strand, counting down.
ACTACATCTGACAGGCTTGCACCTTGCACTGAGATTGTTGTGAAAGGTGCTGCTGAATCTGTCAAAATGCTTAGCTCCTGAAGGCCAGGCTGCAGTCCTGGCCACTTCTCTGTATAAAGGAGTGCTCCTTGGAGAACTTGGGCCTGTGTGGACCTCTGAAAGCACAGTGGGCTGCACCCCTTCTTGCTGACATTTAACAAGAAGTTTTATGGAACTGCTATGGTTACCTTTGCCATGGTTTTCTGCTGGAATAATGTTTAGGCTTTGCTTCTTTTTTTCGTTTTTCCTGTAAACTCTTTGTTCATGTGGGAAAAAGCAATCAAACAACCCAAGATGCAAAAAGGACTGGAACAACGAAGAAGCCCCTGAGGTGACCAGAGCCTGACAAAGGCAGCAGACAGATGAAAGGCTTGAGGACCCTGCTTTGCATTCTAATCTCGAGTATCCTAAGGAGACTAGCTCTGAAGGATCCTGGGAAGATGCACCTTGTTTGTGAATGAAGAGCAGCTCTTTCCATTTACAGCCGTTTTGGTTCATTTCCCTACATAAGCACAAAAATAACCATTTTGGAGCTTTGGTGAAGGGAGGGGGAGCAAAAAAAAGCTCCCAGAATTAACTCAGGGAAAGAAAGCCAGGTGCCATCTTTGCATTATATCCAAATGAGATGCAGCTGTTTAAATGTAAATGTTAAACAAGAGAGAAGAATGCCTTAATTAGCCCTCAAAAGGAGACAGGAAAGCTGTAAGAATGCACCTGACACTAAGCAGTATGAGATAAACTCATTCCAGCTGTCACTGAACTGACTGTTTGAAGGCAGAGCAATGCTATTTTGTGCAAACAATGTAAAATGCTTAGGGAACTGCAATTAGCATCAACATGCATAGTGTAAGTGAATGCAGCCTGCTGGTGTTTACTTGGCTTTGAATTGCTAGGATTTGGACTAAAAAAATAAAATTAGTTATGCATTACACACTGGAGATTTTATTCCAGGCTTTTATGCATTACTGAAAAAAAGGCACAGGAAAGTGAAAAGAAGGGAAGCCATCAATCTGACTTTAAAAAAAGATATGATACTCAAAGGTCATTCTGAGTTTTCTCCTTCCTACTCGAGCAATAAAATGTTCAGATTGAATCTATGAGAGAAATTTTCATACAAGCTGTCCATCACATAAATGAAGCTGCAATGTCCCATCTAGCATGTCAATGTTACATATCTTGCCAGGTGGAAAAAGTAAAGATCTGAATTTTTTTTCTTTTTTAAAACATTCAAAAATAGCAGAATCAAGGTTATTTAGTATAACCAAAATGTCTCGTGTATGTCTTTATATGTAAAGTAATACATATGAATTACCAATATGTCTAAGTTACTGATTGTATGGCAGTGCATACAAGACACTGAGATGTATAGAAATACAGCTTTATCAAATATATCCTTGTATAGGACACTATCTCCTCTCAATAACTTTAACTATAAGCCAATTTTTTGTATGTTTCCTGTACTCATGGGAGTTCACCTCAATATTCAAGGTTTTCTTATCTAATCTCTCACCAGACTTGCCTTATTAAAGCAATGGGATGAAGCTGTGCATAAAACGCCTTCATTAATTTTTGTCAAATCTTCTGTAAATAAATACCACTTATAGAAAAGTAAAACCCCAGAGAGACAGAGTCTACAAATTAGAGATTTACCTAGAGACTAAAATAAAAATACAAATCTAAAGACATTTGAAGGGAGTAAAAAGAAAACATGTAAATGGCCTTTTTAAAGCATGCTTGAAATCATCATATCACCTATTTTGATTCAAAGCAAAAGTTTTGACCCATCAGGCAAGACTGAAGCCAAATCTTTTGAAGTTGCAGAAGTGGAGTCATCTATGGCACTTCAAGGTGCATGAGTCCATGGGACATGATGAAATGTATCTGTGGGTCCTGTAGGGACTGACACGTAAAGTGCCTAAGCTACTATTCATCGTATTTGAGGAGTTGTGGTAATGAAGTTCCCACAAACTGGAAATATGAAAACATAATCCCCATTTTTAAAAAGGGGAAAGATCATGGAGCACATACTTCTGGAAACTGTTCAAAGGCACTTGGAAAATAAGGAAGTGATTGGCGACAGCCAACATGACTTTACTAAGGGAAAATTATGCCTGAAAAGTTTTATGTTCTATGATGGGGCCACAGCACTGGTAGATGAGGGAAGAGCTGGAGAGGGTCTTTTTACAAGGCCATGTAGTAAAAGGAAATTTGTGAATGCCTTTAAACTGAAAAACGGTAGATTTAAATTAGATATCGAAAAATTCTCTACTGCGAGGGTGGTGAAGCACTTGCACAGGTTGCCCAGAGAAGTTGTGGATGCCCCATTCCTGGATATGTTCAGGAACAGGTTGTCAGGGCTCTAAGCAACTTGGTTTAGTGGGTGGCATCCCTGCCCAAAGCAGGGGAGTTGGAAAGAGACGATCTTTAAGGTCCCTTCCAATCCAAACCATTCTGTGATTTTATGATATGATAGACCTTCTGAGATATAGCATTGGCAGAATTAGCCCATTTTTGCATGCTTAGGATACAGGGGTATGATGCAGGGTGGATCTGTGCTAGCAGTCAGAGGTGCCTCTGAGAGGAGTTGATGTGGTGGGCCCAGGGCAACATTGGTCAGAAATAATGACTAAATTATACTCATCTCCTGGCCTGTCATACTAGCTATGTGTTTTATCCTAACTGCTCAGAAGACATGCTGTTATAGCTTGCAGCAGTCACAGCATTTTTTTTCATTTGAAATTTGACAATCTCTCTCATATATACTGAGATAAACCTGGAATACAAACAGTTATATCAGCTATTGTTCATTATCAGATATATGCATGGGATGGAATGACAAGACCAGGAACTTTTATTGTGGCACCCACAATTCGATGCCACATCTACAGGAAACATCCATTTGTAAAAACAGCAGGAGCAGCCACACTGTGATCCCAAATACAATATGCCGTGACATTAACACTCTGGTTACTGCTTGATTTGCAGACTTCCCAGATCAGTATTGCAAAGCATCTCTTCTGCTGTGGAACAAGGTGGCTCATTTGAGGGGAATGAGCAATAACATTTATGAGACCCCAATTACTCAAATATTTGCATTTAAAATAGATCCTCAGCTACTAAACTCTTGATTTTGCATGGTATGTAAAAAAGGTTTATATGAACTATACATAATATTAACAGATCCCCACATGAGGGAGCAATTGATAAGAGATAGGTATCGTCAGTAGGCATATACTACTCATATTCTCACGAAAGAAATCATACACAGAAACCTAGGGGATTTGAACGCATATGATGTCACTTGATTGGCATGGAAAAAGTGAGGATGCTGAGGGAAGGCAACCTTTAACCCTATCTCAAATTACATTATGTTAGTAGTATGCAAAACACTTGCAAATACTAGAGAGAGAAAAACTCTATATATAACACTGTAAACTTACCCTTGAAGACTGAATGTGTGAGGGAATTTGGGAGCTGGTGTTTTGGGTCATAGAGCTGGTATTGGCAGAAGTAGGAATGGAAATGAGGTCTCCTAACTTCCTGCTAATATATCATGCCCTGCTGCCTTAGACAGCATGGACTTCAGCACAGATATTTCAGTGGGGTAAAAATGGGTTTGAACTGGAGCAAAAGGCACCATTAACAAGAAACAACTGAAAGCACCAAAAAATACTTGGGTAAAACAGCCAATGAGATCTTCGCAAAACAGTCATAATGAAAAATGTCATATTGTCTATTTAGGCTGAGAGATCTCCAACAAATCCATCATTTTCCTAATGATGCATCAGAAAGTGAGAAGCTTCCTTCTTTCCCAAATAAACCCTAAGAAAGTTTGCTTCTGTTTGAGAACAACAGCAACACCTTTGGTTTGTCTGAAAAGTATGTTATTCTTTTCCTTATTACCACAAATGAGTCACATTGCAACGATTGCAGTGTCTATCTGTATATTCTGTCTCCACAAGCTAAGAGATCTATGCTTGCCTATTTTTAGTCATTAAAAATGGCACTGTAGTCCCTCATTAGTTGTTTGTAATACCACCTTCAAAAGGAAAACATTTACATTGCTTTGTGGAAACAACCTCAAGTTTGCCAACTGATCATGCTGTTCAGCCACAGGAGTACCCTCCAAAAGTCTGTTCCCATGCTCAGCTGTCATGTTCACCCTGAGTGTCCCTGGCCTGGCTTTCTGATAAGGAGCTCCCAGACAGATGCTCATGGATTTTGCAGTCCACCTAACCAGGAAATATTGCCAATTTACATTTTGTGGCTCCTCAGAAGCTGTTTTGTATCACTTATACACCGTTTCCCAGCAGCCGAGAAAGATGCCAGCTGTGACACTGAAGACCCGACCACTCTGGATGGATGACATAGTAGTTGTGGCCTGCCCATCCATGACTGTAAAAATGATGCACATATTTGCACTGTGATGAGCCTACAAGTAAACATACTGTTAAAAAACGCCCAAATGCCCCTTATGGCCATCCAGTCCTATTTGGACACCCATCTTCTGGAGACCCTGTAGAGGGAGGCTACATTTACGACAATAACTCTGTGTAACCTCTTTGTACCAGGAGGCCAAGCCACAAGCTGTCAGGACACTACTTGCTCGTAAAGATAGTTCAGACAGAAATATGGGTGGCCTCGGCCAAGCCACAGACTGCTGTTTGAGGAGACTGAAGTGTTTCCTCTGTCCTGAGGCTGATGGGAGACTGCTGGTACCCAAATGACCTCTTCCAGTAGAGGCTCAGCTGTCAGACCTTGGTCTTTGCCACAGACAAGGTACACAGGGCAGCAGGTCTCCATATAACTGTGGTGTTCCAAGTATGGTTTGCTCTATCCCCTGCTGGGCTCCAGGAGCTGTAGATGGGTGCTCAGTGTGCTGGCCAGGAAGGATCTGTCTGGGTAGACAGAGACACAGACCTGCAATTTCCTTGGCAGACCTTTAGCCTCTCTCCAAAGGAAGCACATTCTGATCTGAAAGTGCGGCAAAGATGGTAAAGAAAATGTGGGTGATCATGCTTGTGCCTGAGTGGACTGCCCTTCTCGGGACAGAGTGACACTTCAGATGGGAGAATCTCCAGTCTGTTTAAAGGGAGTTGAAGAAGGTGACAAAGCAAGTGACTGTGATCAAAAAGAAGAGCTGCTACTTGTGACAGCCAGGAATACTCAGAGACAATCAGCTGACCAAAGAACCCAAATTATCACCTAGCTCAGAAGAGACTACAGCTTCATAGTATTGTCCACAAATGGAGTTGTGGGGAAAAGAGGAGTTGGAAGGATGGAAGATAAAACAATGATAGGGATGGGTAAAGGCAGAGAGGGAGCATCCAATGTTAATACCATGTCATCTAAGGCTGTAGCATAGCTAATTTTCAAAAGTGACACTATTCACTCTCTTCTGGACTTTGAATGATAGTCTCGCTCTAGAGAAAGAGTTTCCTACTATCATAGACGGAGGACAGAGTTACATTTCTACTGTGCCTTAAGGTTTCAAAGTTTTGAGCAACCTGGACCATTCCAGGGTGGGTGTTGTAACGCCATGTGTGACAGGATGCCAAAAGATGTTCTTTTTCTGTAGGTAGGTCTGGAACAAAGACAGTGGTATTTACCAGAGAGACTGTGGCAGATACAGATCCTGTGCAGCAAAAAGGTAGCAGGCAAAATCTTGCAGAAGAGCTGACAGCCCCAAAGACATTTCATTTGGAGTGCATGCGTGAAGCAGAAATTAAGAGCATCAGCCAGGGTTGGGGGGCAGCTCTTGAGAGTGATATACAGAGTAGTGTAGATGTAGCCACTGATAACAGCAAGCTCTCATCCAAAATATTCAGTGGGGTCATATCCCAAATTACTACAGCTTTCTACAACATGATGGTTGTTCTCCACCATTAGGTTGCAGCCTGGCATCTGGGTTTATAAATCAGTTTTTCTCAGCTGCTGCATAATACACTTAGTGGTGATTACTCCTGGCTCCATGGAGTAGATTTGCTATTATTAAGTAATATTGGACAAAATAATTGTTATTATTTACTTCCTTCTTTAAGGAACTTGAGCCCTTTGATGGCTGCTGAGTGATGCAGGGGATTATTACAAATGTAACATGAAATGAAAACCATTATTCTCACAATTTCTAATCCTTTAAAGAAAAAACACTGATCAGTAATAACAAGATAAGCAATGGAAGGTTCCTACTCAGTCCCTGTCTCCAAGAAAAGTGATGGTTATTCTAAAGAGAGACCCCAAATGTGCCTCCATTCTTTGCTCTGGTGAAGCAAGTCATTGTCCTTCCAACATTTTGTATGCCATAATGGAGGACAAGAAGGGGCCAAAATTAGTCACATTCCATGAAGAATGAAGAAATTCTTATCCCTTGGCAGTTGAAGAGCAAGTACCATTCGCCTCTTTCTCTAAAGAAGGTGTCCCAACAACATAATGACTTAATACAAAGGGAAGGGTCAGAAATGCCCTTGAGGCGATTGTTGCTGTTGCCTCTGGATAAAAATGTTTGCAAGTGCTACCTAGGGAGATGGATAGCAGGATATAGCTGAGAGTATTCTTCCATGCAGTAGAGACATCGTGGGTTTTGGCTTTTCTGACTAATCTATTCTTAGGAGTAAAAATTCTATTTTTGTCATGTTTGTGCATGGGTTCGGGGGGTAATGAGGACTTTTGCATTTGTGAAGAAGACCTCATCTTAGTGTGGCGTGCATGGCAGGTAATATGGGAATAGGCTCTAAAGGTTTACAACCGTGTTATTGACAAGGTTTTGTACAAATGTAATGAAAATTACGAACTAGCTTGGGGATTGATAGTATTACTTTTTTAACCATCTGCGCAGTATCTGAACTGGTTTTTTTCTTTTTCTTTTTTTTTTTTTTTGCCAATAAGCAAAAAAAATCCCAACCCAGTTGTCCTTTCATTGACTTCCTGGGTCTTGAATAAACCCCATAATTTTCCCCGAGACACATCTACCATTTTTTAAAATTATAGGCAGTATAATCAATTGTGATTATTCCCTAAACCTGAAATTCGAATTGTTATTTAAAATAAAAAAAAAGTTGGGTTTTTTTTTGCCACCTTTCTATTCCTTCTGTCATCACCACCTACACACACGAGTCTGCTGGTTCAATTTCCAGTGCTCTCTCACACAGGCAGCAGACTGAAAGAGAATGAATATAACATCCACTGTCATAAATTCTTTGGCATGCCATTTCAAACAGTCTGTTCGTCAAAACAATTAATTTGTTTAGATTTTGGAGGGATAAATGTTTATTCCATAAGGCCTCAATCATACAACCTAGACAACCCCAAAATGCTTATTTGACTTGAAATTATGCACACATGCAATGGAGAGTCTGGTCTTGAGATCATGGGAAGTTTTGATAGATGAGAGAGAAAATGATAACATTTCAAAATGTAAATGAAGTTTTTCACTAGAACATTGACTACTGAATATTTTTTGAATGACTGAGACTTGGCTTTGATAAACCAGAGAGTTTAGTGTTAGGACTTGGCTACATTTCAGGAAATAAGTACATAAGCTAGAATAAGACTTTTTATTACTTTTTTTGTTTTTCTTTCCATGTCTAAACTGCAATACAAACTCTCTTTTTTGTACTCTGTTATAAGTTTTTTAAATAGATGAAAAACAAACTCATCTTTTATGACATTTCCTCTTATGTGCAAATACAACTGTGATGTGTGGAAAAAGCTGCTAATGATGAGCCTACACCTTAAACAGTGCTTTCCAGCTATTCTCAGAATGTGTGACAAGTGAAGTCAGCACTGCTATTCTCTTTGTACAAATTCAGGGAAACTAAGGTAAAAAGCAGAGGGTCACTATACTCAGGATTGCTTAATAAGCCGTTATACAAACTAAGATTGGAAATAGGCCTTCTTTGAGTTAAAGAAAACATCAAATTAACTGCTGATGAAAATTGTTACTATAGGGCATTTCAAAGGAATACTCAGATACTGTTGAAGGTGCCCTGCATAGCACAGCCTTATATCTCAATCATTATATAAACAAATTTGTGTATATTAATGTATTTCAATGTGTTTTGGTTGGATTGAGCTGTTGTTCATGTGGCACAGAACTTACATGTAGGCACTTCAAAGGAAGGATTAACCTTATCCAATTTTTATCTTAATGAGACAGATAATCCCCTAATATAAATAAGCAGAAATCTACTGAAGTGAAAATCTCAGCCTCTTTCCCACGTCTGACAGGGAGAGTAGTCAAAGCCTAAATCTCAAAAATTGCTGAACTCATATTAATTTGTCTTTATCCAACATATCTTTTATTACTGTCCTCTTTGTCAGTGTGGAAATCATCAACCTGCCCATCACCTGGACTCAAAGCTGAGGCATTGTCACAGGCTCCGACTTATCTGCAGATCTTCAGTGTTCATGCTCATTTATTTCCTGAAATTCTGGTTAAAATCTCATCTTCATAGCTAAAATTTGTCTATACTAACGTGATTTTATGACTCAGTTCTTACAGTATCCTTTTCTCTTGCCCTAAATAAATGAAGTTTTTCCTCCTGCTATCCATGCAGAATGCCATTGCAGTGATAGCCGATTATTTGGCTATATAGCCCTTCCAGTAGCATACAATTACTGCATTAAGCATATGTAACTTATCCTCACATTCAGAATTTTTCACAGACTATGTTCTCCTAATCCTAAGGGGTTTGGGAAGCCACATTGTCATTTTCAGTCAGTTTATGCTACCAGTCTCCCTCATGCATTGATTAATTTCCAAACAACCTTACGCATCTTTTCCTCCAACTTTGCCTTTCATGCTTGTAAGCTACTTCCTTTAAACAAAGCTGCCTCATTATCTTTCTTCCAGTCCCTCCCCAAAACCCGTAGAGATGCTTACAAAATCCATATATTTGACTAGATTGCGACCATGTTATGATGTCTTCCCACCATGTTCACCAGCACTGTCCCATGGCTACTCCACACTCCCACTGTGCCTTCCTGCTGTCTTCTATGTAAACACTTGCAGTCAGAGTCATCTTGCTTAGTTTTCACTCTGCACTTTGGTCTTGGTTTATAAGCACAGCTGAGGCACAGCATAGATGTCTTGGCTTTGTCAATTCTAAGAAGTGAGCTTGCAGGATCCAAACACAGGTAGTATATCTAGCTGCTGTGTCACACTCCCCACCCTCAAAACTTATGAATGGAGGTAAAAACCTTTGGTGTGTAAGTCTTACCTGGGAAATCTGCTCTATGTGATGCTAAGGATTCATCTATTTTTACTGACTTGCAGGTGCAGAAGCAGTGCCAAGAGAGCGTGAAATGTGCTGACCTTCAGCAAATGTTTTGAGGGTTCAAGGAATTCTAGTCTGGACCTTTGCCAAAATCAAGTTAATACAGTATCATAAAGAGAAGCTTAGAGACTGGGCCATAGGTAATTAGTCTCATTATGTTTGATTCACAGAAACATATTGAGTTTGTTTTTCTAACTAAATTCCATACCTTATTCTTGACTGTATTAGTAGCACCATGACTGTTTTGCCAGAATTAGAGACTTGTAACAAGGGCTTACCTTTCTTGCAAGCATCCTCCAGAAGATGTGACTTCTGTTATCTTCTTCAGGCTGTTGTGCATATTTTCCAAACAAGCACAAGTATATGACTCCCATTAATTTATAGATAACTGTCAAGGCTGGGAACTCTTCCAGCAGACCTTATTATAGATGTGTTTTATCAGTGGAGTTTAAATTAAAACAGCTGTAAAAGCACTAGGATTATTCTCTCTCTCACACGAAGATACAAGCATGTTCTGAACCGAGATCAATAAAGACCCTGACTCAGAGGATGTGTTGCGATTCACGTTAATGTGTATTATGGGAAAATTAAAGTCCTGCTTCTGCCTGGTGTGGGTTATGCAAGAATAAGTTCTATGCATTCCTTCAAGGATGAAAAATGCTACAAAGGTGCAATGTTTATTTGGCAGTTCATATTAGTACTTCACGGCTCTTTTTCACTAGATTAAATTGCAAGAATTTGTAACTGAGTAATGTGAAGTCTGTTAACATAGTCTAGGTTGTTGCACCTGAACTGTAATTTCTACAGCTAACAAGAAAATTGTATTGTCATGCAAAACCCATCTCATAACAATTTAATCCAAAAGGTCATGTGAATCAGGAATGGCAGTGCTCTCTTTCAAAGCAGAAAAAAAAAAAAGGAAAAAAAGAAAATGGAAAGACACGAGTGGATTTTTGTAAAACGTTTCTTGAACAAAATTTGTGAATTCTGTCCTCTGCCAGCAAAGACAGACCAAAAGCTTCTGGAAGCTTCCTAAGTTCTCAGTCAAGTTCATGATACTATTTTGTGCCCTGAGGAAAATTATAGCCATTTGTTTAAGCAATGAAGTTTCCATCTGTTCTATCTTGGTTTAAAGAAGCCGTATATTTTCAAGAACCTCAAGGCAATGTTTACTGAAAGCATAAAATGTCCCTGAAGTGACATCACAGAAACAAAATATAGACGGCAGAATTTTAAAGCTCACAATCAGAGGAAAATGCAGTTAAAGTTTCATCCAGACACATACGCATAATTATCTCTGTATATATAAATAAAGAATAAACAAGGACAGAAGGAGCACTGGATTTACTTTAAAAATAAATGACCGATTTCAGCTGACTTAGCTGGTTAGCAGGGAATCACTCTAAATAAAATAAATACATTTTTATTTTGTGTGACAAGGAGAAACTAAATTAAACATCACCTTACACGTACTTTATGAAATATTCAGATTATGTGTTCCACTACAACTTCACTCAACATATATGTAATGTGTATTCAGGCAATTTTGGAACAATACAGAATGTCTCAAGAAAAATTCTAAAGCCAGTTAATTGAGACTAATTTTGCTTTTCCTGTATGCCACATAGAAAAATGTTAGTAAAAAGAACCTAATTGCAACCCACCAGTGCAAGGCTTCAGATAACTAATAACAAATATCTGGTTAGTCTCCTGAGTATTTGGAATAAACTGGCTGGGCCCAGAGAGTGGTGGTGGTCACTAGAAGTGTTCCCCAGGGCTCAGTATTTGGGCTAGCCCTGTTTAATGTCTTTATCAATGGTCTCGATGAGGGAATCAAGTGCAGCCTCGGCAAGTTTGCAGACAACACCAAGTTGAGTGGGAGTGTTGATGTTCTGGAGAGTAGGAAGGCTCTGCAGAGGGATCTGGACAGGCTGGATTGATGGGCCAAGGCCAATTGTAAGAGGTTCAACAAGGCCAAGTGCCAAGTGTTGCCCTTGGGTCACAACAACTCCATGCATTACTACAGGATGGGGGCAGTAGCTGGAAAGCTGCCTGACAGAAAAGGGTCTGGGGATTCTGGCAAACAGCCACTGAACATGAGCCAGCGTGTGCCCAGGTGGCCAAGAAGGCCAATAGCATCCTGGCCTGGATCAGCAATGTTGTGGCCAGCAGGACCAGGGCAGTGACCATCCATCCCCCTGTACTCGGCACTGCTGAGGCCACACCTCAAAACCTGTGTTCAGTTCTGGGCCCCTCACTGCAAGAAAGGCATTGAGGGGCTGGAGCGTGTCCAGAGAAGGGCAACGGAGCTGGGGAAGGGTCTGGAGCACAAGTGCTGTGAGGAGCTGCTGAGGGAGCTGGGGGTGTTCAGCCTGGAGAAAAGGAGGCTCAGGGGGAATTTTATCACTCTCTACAACTGCCTGAAAGGAGGGTGTAGCCAGGTGGGGTCAGTCTCTTCTCCCAGGTAACAAGGGATAGGACAAGAGGAAATGGCCTCAAGATGTGCCAGAAGAGGTTTAAATTGGATATTAGGAAAATTTTTTTCACTGAAAGGGTTTCAAAGCATTTGAACTGGCTCCCCAGGGAAGTGGTGGAGTCATCCCTGAAAATGTTCAAAAAACATGTAGATAAGGCACTTGAAGGCATGGTTTGATGGTGAACATGGTGGTGCTGGATTGATGGACTTGATGATCTTTTCCAGCCTTTACATTTCTAAGATTCTATGATTCTGTGAGTGAAGTCTGTCTCTCAAGCTAACATTGATTCCATTATATTAAAAATAATATAAATTCTAAGATTCTGCAGTAACAGAAATATAAGAACATCCAGTATTTTCCAAAGTCCCAAGTATTTCGGAGATCCATTAGAAGCAGAAGTTGAGGTATGAATTCGGGGATTTCTCTCATCCTTCTGAAAGGCTTTCCATAAATCTGTCTCGTTTACCAGTAGAACACAATAGTTCTCTGTATTCTGAATGCTGAGACGGACTTTCTGCTTGTTGACAGGCATGCAATTTTCACTAATCAGGGCATAATTCAATCCAACATATTATTATTTGGATTCCTGAATCGTAAGTTCCTGATTCCCTTCTTGCATAAATATGGTGAGGACTACCAGTATTTAACCATGACTGTGGTGACTGAGTCATAAATAAGAGCTCTGATGTAAAATATAAGAGAAATAAAAATCACTAAGACAGAAAATCAGATTAAGTGGAACATTGCAAGGGAGCCAGAGGAAAAGATGAATAGAATATGAAGCTTAGAATTGCACACATTTAGAAGAAGAAGATATTCAGCTACCTTGATAACAACCTATTTCCCACAGCTCCTAATAGGAGAATCTATTCAGTGATTTAGGAAAAAAACAGAAGGAGGGAGGAGCAGGATAGGGAGATTGGCTGTATGTTTAAAGTAGGTAACTCCGTGTTTAAAGTAGCCTGAAAGATATGTATAAGGACGATCACCATTACTGCATTTAGATAGCTTGCCAGCATGCAACTGTATCTTTCCTCATGTCCCCCCCAGTCTACTCCCTTCACCCAGTCCTTCAACACCAATTGCAATTGATGTCCTGGCTGCTCCTCCTGCTTTCTTCTCTGTGCTCCCAATCCTTCCTTGCTTGCTGCCGTTAGGAAAGAGGTAAGTTTTTTTGCTAGGTGCTTTCTGTTTCCTCTCTCTCCTTTTTTTGCCTAAGGAATGGGTTCATGGAAGCAGGGGTTGAAGCTCTCTCCACCTTTTGCAATGGCCCTCCTGTCTCTTTCACTCCTGGGCAGGCAGCAGCAGGGCAGCCAGCCAGGCAGATGGAAATTCTCTAGAGGGGAGCTGGAAATACGCAGTGACCCACTTGTTGTTTCCAAGATATGTTGCCCAGTTTTCTGTTCTGCTACATTCTGGACCATTTTAAACACCAGTAAGTACAGTTACCATACACTATGTACACACCAAAGGGGACATCCAGCACAGTTATGAAGCTGGCATGCAGCTTTAAGTTTAGTCACTAGGCCTGCACGACTGAAAAAGTTATGCTTGTTCCCTAAACCTTGTCTGTTTATTGCTGATTTTATGTATCCTATTGATCTATGCACCCAGAGATTAGTCTAGCTCCCTAGGCCTACATATTGATCTGTTTTGTGGCTGTGCCATGCTATACCACTACCTGATTCCTCAATAACTTCCATTACATTTGTGCTGTATAGAAAAAGTAGTAAATAAAGGCTAAAGAAATAGTACTTGATTCAGTAGTTTAAAACAAATTAAAAATATTGAATCAAAACATTGTAGTTTCAGGTCTTTGAGCCCAAATAACATTGAAATATTGCATAGAAAAAGTGGTAATGATGGAATTATATCCACATTTAAACTTACCAGCAACTGTTCTGTTTCTGCAATTGCTCCGTATCACACATTTTCTGCCATGAAAGTTATATGTTAGCCTGTTCAGGGCTGTTTTATATGAGGTCCAGGTATGATTTGTTAAGTGGCAGTAATGTTACAAAGAGTATTGATTTTGCAATGTTTTCCATGCAATGCTTGGCAACATTTTTTCAGATGAACGATTTAATTTTACTAGTGCAGAGATCATAGCTCATGTTGTGTTACAGCATCACAAGTGAAAGGCTTCAGTGAAGTTGCATTATATTTAACCCACTGCAATCACGAATGGCTTTACATCTGTGTCTGCTCAGACAACTAAAAATACTTCAAATACTTGGGAGCTGCAGAAATTTTACATCATTTGCAACCCGTCCACTGTAGCAGTCACTGCATTTTGTACAGCCTTTCTGGTACAAGCATCAGTGAGATATCAGAGACTGCAATGTGAGATAACCCACTAATCACATACAAAGAATTATAAATAGGATACTGAAGATTTTTTTCTGTAACAGGAGAAATTTAGAATAACCACCTATGGTTCTATTCTACGCAAAGAGTTATGGTCAAGACCTCACTGTCCACATGACCAGTGATGTGTGGTGTCCCTCAGGAGTTGATACTTACTGAGCTGGATATTGTTCAGCATCACATCTTTGTTGGTGACATGGACAGGGGGATGGAATGCACTCTCAGCAATTTTGCCAATGATACCAAGCTGTGTGGTGCAGCTGACATGCTGGAGGGAAGGTGTGCCATCCAGAGGGACCTGGACAGGCTTGAGAGGTGGGCCTGTGTGAACCTCATGAAGTTCAACAAAGTGAAGGGCAGTGTCCCGTACCTGGGTTGTAACAAACCCAGACATGCCTACAAGTTGGGCAGAGCATGGATTGAGAGCAGCTCTGCAGAGTAAGAGTTGGGGTTGATGGTTTATGAAAAACTCAACAGGGCCCAGTGTCGCACTCGGACACGAAAAAATCACGCAGACCTCTCATCAGGTGGGAAGCAAGGAAAAGAGGCGGGGCGAGACTCCGAAATTTATTATATATGTTCTTAAAAACCACCGTGGATGGGAGGGAGAAATTACCATCCCTCAATCACACTGGTCAAAGGAAAAATCCATCAAATGTCTCCACCTAGGAGAATGGAATGAAAAACAATAAAGTACAGTTAACAAAACATGACCATGTTTTCAGAAAGTGCGTGAGAAACTTTTACAGAAACTGAAAACATCGAAGAACTGCAAACTCGGGGCAACAGCCCAGCAATGTGCACTTGCAGCCCAGAAAGCCAATGGAATCCTGGGCTGCACCAAAAGCAGCGTGACCATCAAGTCAAAGGAGGTGATCTTGCTCTACTCTGCTCTTGTGAGACCCCACCTGGAGTGCTGCATCCACCTCTGTGGCAAACATAAGAAGAACATGGAACTGTTGGAGCAAGCCCAGAGTAAGCCACAAAGTTGATAAGCAGATTGGAGCACCTCTTCTATGAAGACAGGCTGAGAAATTTGGGGCTGTTCAGCCTGGAGAAATGAAGGCTCTGGGGAGATCTTGTAACAACCTTTCAGTGTCTGAAAGGGGTCTACAAGGAAGCTGGAGAGGGACTCTTTGTCAGGAACTGTAGTAACAGGACAAAAAGTAATGGGTACTGAAAGAGAGGATATTTAGTTAAGATACTAGAAAGAAATTCTTTACTGTGAGAGTGGTGAGGTACTGTAACAGGTTGCCCAGGGACGTTCTGGATGTCCCAACCCTGGCAATGTTCAAGGCCAGGCTGGACAAGGCCTTGAGCGATCTGGTCTAGTGGGAGGTGTGCCTGCCCATGGCAGGGGGAATTGGGACTCAAGAACCTCCCAGGATCACTGAGGCCTTTCAAAGATAATCCAGAGTGGTCCTGCAATGACATAGTTCAGCAGCATCAGCACTGCTGAGTGTATCCCATTAAGTCCCATGGACCTCTATATTTTGAGTTTGTTTGAGTGTTTGTTTGAATGTTCCCTAACATGATCCTTCTTCACTGAGAAGGAGTAATCCTTGCTACAGACTTCCCTTCTGGCCTCAGAGGTCTTGAATTATTGATGGCCAGTCTTACCATTGAAGACAGAGGTGAAGTAGGCATTGAGTACCTCAGTCTTTTTGGTGTCCTAAGCCATCAGGTCCCCATGCTCACTCAGCAAGCAACCCACTGTCTCCCTTTTCTTCCTCTTTTGCTGCTGAGGCACTTGTAGAAAACTTTCTTATTGCTCTTCATTCTCTTTCCAGATTAAACTGGCAGATATAGATTTTGGTTTTCTAGCATTGCAAAGTTTTTAATAAATTTTACCTTTAACAGATAAATTAAAAAACAGAAGTAATTTTCTTCCTCCTTTTGAAAGCAAGGATTAGAAATTATTCTGCCAGAAGTGGACAGTGTGTGGGTGTCTTGACTCTCTGAGGGTACACTCTTGGTAAACATCACTGAAAAATTTTAATTGTGTGAGAGATGATTTTAGTGTTAACAAACGTATGAAAAGAATGGAGTTACATTTCCTCTTAAGCTAATACTGAAAATCTAATCCTCTTTTTTTGCTGTTTTTACTTCAGTGACTTCAGCAGGAATTCTGAAATATTGTATTTTTCTGCATTTCGAAGCAAGTAATTCTTATGCAATTGCTGTGTTATTCAGTGCAAATCTATCCTGCATAATAAAAAATGGTACAGATGTAACTCAGGTAGTTAAATATATTCAGGCAGCTGAACAACTCTACAAAGAGGTGACGAAAAATATCCACAGCTAAATGTACCATGCAAGCTACTATCTCTGAGTGATGGTGTGATGACTAAACACTCATCTGGAATTAGGTTGAGTATCTTTATTAAAGAGCTTATAAGCAACATACATGTAGAGAGCCAGTTGCTTCATCCAAGGTATTACTTCGCATCTAGGCAGTGAATAAATAGGTTTTTCTTGTCTGGTATCCCAAGTATCTAGACTTTTTCTTTCTAAACAAACACCTCAGCTTCTCATGCAACTATATTTTACCCTCTTGGTTTGACCATTTCATGTTCTTTTCTCATTCTGAACTTGATTCACTCTGTTGCTAAAAAGAATTTTCTCTGTATACCACTGCAGAAAAAAATATCTGAAGCCTGAAGTGGTATGTCTCTCTTCCCATATGCTTTGCTCTGTAAAATAAAATCTGTTTATCATTAAAACCTTCTGCAACCTGGTGCTGCTCCAGCTATTGTCTTTTGTCGAATCATTACTCTCATCCTTCCTACATCTATGATGCTACTTCTTATTGATGTCTAATTCAATGCACTGTTATCAATGGCTTATTTTCCTGGGAAGTCTTGGTTTCTTCAGGAAGAATCTGTCCTAGGACTACTCCCACTAAATACTTCAAGGAATTACTTATTCAGTGATATGCATTAATGTCTGTATGATACCAATCTGAAAGGCTGGTAAGCTTTTGAAGAGTGGAGTCAAAATCCAAATAATTTAAACTGGAGAATACATAAAAATCAACATAATGACATTTGCTACGGGCAAATAGAAAGCACTGGCCTTAAGATCAAGGAAAATCAAAAACATCAGCCTAATGCAGGAAATAACTGCTTCTGTAAGACTTCAAGACTGTAGGAATAGGAGCCATCAGCGTCAGGTGTCACTGTGTGCATCGTGCAAATGTCACCAGGGGTGTATTAACAAAACTGTTTTATTTAACATGCCAGCTGGTTTCTCTCTTCAGAAGGGGTTCACTTGCTTACTTGGCTGGAATTTTCATATTTTATACTGCATAAAAGGCCCAGAAAACATCTACGAACTGAGTACTGAATCTTTGAGCCACTGCAACGGCAAAAGCAATGGTAAAGATGTATGCAGAGTACATAGCTCAGTGTCTTTTTGTCCCAGGGTCCCATACAAAATGCATTCTCACAGCTCACTTCTAGAAGACCTCTTATTCCAGGGGTAAGCTTTTTAAGGATTCTCAGGTCCCAGATCTGGCTGTGTTCTATGGCTGAGTACCTACAGCAGACCAGGACAGGACTGGCTATTCACAAGGTCTTCCCCAGGATCTTGGCTTTTTTAAAAAGGCCTTGAGTGGTATGCAATGGGGGGAGCCGTGGCACACCCCAGTGTGGGACTGGGGCTGCAGTGCACACTGCACAAGAACACCAATAGCTGCATTGTCTTTCCTCAAAATATCTTCGGATGGGGCCTCAATGAGATGAAGTGCTGGGATGAAATAAAAGTATGTAGGGACAATTGTAAGATGTCAGGCTCAATGACTAGGGAAGGGTATATGGAAAAATTCTTGAAGAACAGTTACAACCCAGTAACAAATTTCAAAGCATATCACCCAGAAGGAGAAAAACCAGAAAAATAATGATTTTGCAGTTATAAGATCTCCAGCAAATGCAAGAGAAAAAGGAACTGTGGTTTAAAGATCTCACCTGTTGGATTTTAGGGTACCCGTTTCTGTCTGTAAATAATCAAATACTGGTGTTATAGCAATTCCACACATTTATCATCCATTGTCTGTAGTAGAACTAAGCACACTACTGAAAATAGTATACCTGCCCTCTAAATAAGAATTAGCTTTTTTCCCTCTCAGCTCTTCACTCTGTATTCTTCGGTACAGAATTCACCAGGGAGATGAGTCAACAATTTTTATCCTTCAGCAGGTTCCTTACATGAATCTGTGAGCTTCTTCATGAGATTTTTCCAGAATCTAGAACAGGCACCTTCCCTAAGGTACTAAAATATATATAACCTAGTCTTATGTTTAGAGCGTCCAGATTTCTCAACAAATGTACTTATTACAGAGGTGAAAAGGCATTAAAATAAAAAAGAATATACTGAATTTATAGCCTCCCTCATAGAGCCAGAAACTTATTATGCAAACTCAAAGGGTAAATTCAGTGGACATTAGCAAAGAAGCACTATATTTAACTACTAAAAAAGCTTATTGCTTAAAGTATTTATATTATATAAATAAGAAGGTAGACAAATCATAAAACACATTCTTTTTTCTCACCATCTCAGTATCTGGAACTCTGTGAAAAACTGGCTGCAGTTCTCCAGCTTGAACTCCCAAACAGATTCAAGTGCAACTCTATAGCATTGAACACACACTCTAATCCTAAATTTTAACTTTCTTTGCTTCTGTAGGGATTGTATTAGAGCCAACCCCCCAGCCTTTTGTTACAGTCTGCATGTAGAAGGCATTCTAACACAGTGAGCCAAAGAGAGTTCTACAGCACGAATGTTTAATGTTCCTGATTAAACTGAACGCTGGTGCCACTACTGTAGTGCTGCGTTTGCCCACTATTGTTGATCTTTAGGTATTCTTTCAGGATTTTTAGCTCTAGGGACTTTGAAGTTCTAGGATTCTTGCTGTCAGCCATATCATCACTGGCCAGGTCGTAGTCTAATCACAAATACCAAAATATTCCTGTAAATGAATGTATTTCCTTCATTATCATCCAAAAGGAAAAATATTAAGTCCATTCCTGGGGTAACCTTGGTGAAAGATGCACTGGTGCTGTAGTGCAGCAGTAGATACTTGATGCTTTCCTGCAATGCAGAGAAGTCAGCAAAACCAACAGAAATACACCCAAACTCCTGGACAGTGTTTGTTTGACCTAAACGCAGGAAGCACTTGGTATCTTATTCATAGGGTAGCTCATTGCTGCATTTCAAAGCACAGGAAGATGCTGGTATAGAGGCAGGGACAGGGCATCCACCATTCAGCACACTGATAAGAGGGAATTGGACATTGTACATACAATGACAGTCTGTCTTCTCATTTTAACTGCTCCACTCAGACTGACTAAAGAAAGAAGCTTCTTTTTCCCCCATATTACTTTGCGCTGTCCCAAGTGAATTCATAAAATGATAGAATAGTTTATGTGGGAAGGGACTTTTAAGGATCCTCTAGTCCACCCCCATGCAATGAGCAGGGACATCTTTAGCTCAATCAGGTTGCTTTGAGACCTTACCAACCTCACCTTGAAGGTTTCCAGGGATGGGCCATCCATCACATTTCTGGGAAACCAGTTCCACTGTACCACCATCATTGTAAAAGTCTTCTTCCTTGTATATAATAGTGTGGTAACCTATGCCATGATACCTGAACCTCTGCTGAGAACATATCTGCCATTGAAGAGCACAAAGAGGATGCTTTCTTGGTGCCATGCCAGCTAGAGAGAATGCTGCCTAAGTCTTTCTGAAAGAGGAAAGAGATATTATTTAACCTTACACATTGAAATAAATGGTCAATAAAAATTCATTGAAATACTGTTTTTACTAACTATTTACAACGTAAAAGGCCTGGTGTTAAATCATACATTAAAATAAAGCTTGTACAGAGTTCCCATTTGTTATGGCAATTTTGTGACAGATGGAAAAACATTTCATCAGAGATTGCATTAATGCAATGTGTATTTTTCCAGTGACACTTTGCTTGTACGCTTACTTGATGGATGGAAGACATTTATTTACAGATGATGCATAACTACCCAACTATCAACATATCTAACTGCCTGTAACATGTCAAAATACAATTATATTTTTTCATATGTATTTCCACTGCAGTACGAGCAGAATTTTCCACAGGCCACACAGACACAGTAAAAGGCCTATAATAAAAACATAACCACTCATTTTGCTTACAAACGCTAATTCTTGTAACAGACTCTCGGAAATCTCTTTCAAAGCCTAAGGCTGGGATTCAATTTTGATGCTACTGGAATGGTCTGAGGAAAGATATGCTTCAATCCATGTGGAGGGAGATTTCCTCTGCCCAGTAAATAACCCACAGGCAGTTCCCAGTTTCTCAAGTCAGTTGTGCCACTTGGGCCAAAAATCCCTGGTGCTGTGGTGGTGCAAAACAAAGAAATAGTGCCATTAGGAGCGAGAAGACAGTGCTTTCAATGCCTCCACAAATCACCTCTCATAATTGATATCCATACAGAATTAATCACTTAAATCAATGATCCTCATGACCTCAAAGTCCATAATCAGCCACTCAAACTGCACCTATTAAAAAAAGAAAGGGCTTTGTTTGCAAGAACACAGTACTGCTTCGCACAGAAATGGTGAGGAATGCCACAGGATTGCTGCATCACTCCCACCTCACCAATGCTCACTTCTGAGCAGCTCTGAAGGTTGCTGTAGATAAAAATTACTATATTGGCTTAATGTAATATAGATTCACAGACCCAGTCAATGCAATTATTGCCTTGACCTGGTAATTGGTGCACTGCATTTAAGGAAAAAAAGATCTTGGCAGGAAATAGGAAAGTGTTCTCCTAATCAATTAAGCTGTGTGTTCATCAAAAACACCAGGGAACTCAGCTGTATCCTTGGGGAGGGAGTTCAAGCGTGGAATTTTGGGTGACATTTTTAAATGGCAGGCACAACAACTCACAAATTCTGTAGTCTCTTATTTACATAAATAATTGGTGTTTAATTAAAAATTTGCTGAGAACACAGATCATGCCCGAATGCAGTCACATGTATGCCACCAATATTTTTAAACAGCTGGAATAAAAGGAGAAGCACTGCTCCTGGCTGAAATATTTGAGCTATTTCTGTCTGAGGTTTGAGATATCACGGGTGTCAGCATGAACTGTGGTGAATCTGTGGACAGTGTAGCCCCATCCACTCCCCTTTAATGGACTTTTGTTGTCTCACAGAGGACATTAGAGGAAAACTGATGAGGCTCAGCAGCGTCTGACTATGCAGAGAGCGTGGGGCAGCTGGGAAGTGAGATTGAGTGTGGATGCATGTCTGTGAAATGGGTTTGATTTACACTCAGAGGTGGCATGTGTGTCCATGTGCACCCCTTACTGTGTACACCCTCAGCAGCTGTCATGGCAGATGACACAGGGCATGAGATGATGACTGATTTTTCCAACTCAGACTGCAAATCCCTCCTCCTCTTGAACAACAGAAAGATGGATTTAAGTCGAAGTGGATGTCCTTTTGAAACTTTAGTGATGTCTTCCCAAATATTATGTGAGTACAAGATTTTTCTAAGATATATCTGGAGAAAAAAAAAAAATCCAATTCATATGAAAAAAAAACCCATAGAAAATCCCTGAAAAGAGAAGTTGAAACACGTACACCCACAGTATCTCCTTACCTTTCTGGAAGTGTACTCTAATGTCCAGGTTTCCATGGTTTTTTCCATTCCACTTAGACATCTGACGCCCCGAGGTTTCTTCTTTTCCACAAAGAGGAAAAGATTATAACTCCCGAAAGAGGTTCCTACCCATATAATAAGTCTTCATTAGATTTCTATCTTCCTTCTTCATGCCAAATATTTCTTCTGTTGCCCAAGTTTCAAGACTATTCTCATTTACTTTTTCTCTTGAGTCAACTCACAGTTAAACAATATTAACTTGCTGGTTTTAGTCCTTCTTTTGTTTCATTTTCCTGGGGCTTGGTGAGAGTAAGTGTTCAGACAAATGGGTTAGAAGACATATTTTCAAAATATGTGTTTCACTTTGCTCTGGCTAGGTTGTCTTCTGTTTTTAACGTTGAGAGGATGGGATGACGTACTGCAAATTATCTTGGCTTCTGAAAGTACTGCCATTGCCTTGTAATAAAGACAAACAGCACCATAAATGTTTTAGAAGAATAACACAGGAAGCACAAGCAAACAAACATGGCAAGGTACCCCAGGTCTGTTGTACTTACTTCTGGCTTCTGTCCACCAGCCATCCTTCCTTCAGCTGTCCTTCCCTGCCCTGCCAGCTTGACAGAGGCACTATTTACAAAACGCACACTTGGTAGCTGGCTCCCAGCACCCATCTATTGATTAGCTGACTACTGCCAGGAAAGTGTAATCAAACTTAATTGCAAAGAGCATGTCAGAGAGGGCATTAATATGGATGTCTCTCTTCTGCCCTCCTGCTGGTTTTATCAAAATATGTAACAAATCATTAATTAATTGCTGAAAGGTACAGACAGGAGTGAGCCCTCTCACATTCCTGCAGTAGTGGACTATGGGAAAAGGGGCTCATGAGCTCTCCCTAAACTACCTCTCCCACTGCCACCAACCACAGCAGTGTTCCAATGAGTAAATGTGCCACTGAAGTGAGCTGAGAGGGGGTTACTTATGTTCTTAAATGTGAGACATCTGTTCCTGTCAAATGTGGTTGAAGTTGCCTGACAGCTTTAGAAGTTATGGGGACTGTGGGAGAACTAATAGGAAGACAGACTGTAAAAGCTTCATTTCCTTAGAAACTGGGCAAAAATATTCCAACCCAATATCTCTTTGTGAATTATTTCTGTAAAGATTGCCCTTTACATGCTTTAAATATCTGAGCTACACCAGTAGAAATCTAGCAGCGTACAGGCTTTGTATAAGCATTCTGATATTATGTCTTGATTTGCTTGAAAAACACAAGGCGAGAAGGTACAGATAAATATTTCAACTATATTTTACCTGTCTAAATCTAAACAGCGTATTTCTCTTTGTAGCAAGTCAGCACCACGAAGGCAGAGCACAATTCACAGCTGCTCTGCTCTCTTTCCAGGTCACCATGTCTTCACAAGAAAAGCAGGATCGAAAGGGGTCACCTCTGAGGCTTCGTCCTCAGCAGACCTTTCATACAGTGCCGTCACTTGTGGTCGGAAATCGTAGCAGTCCTTGCAGTGCATCAACTCTGTAGTGTATAGATTCTTCTCATGCAGCAATTCCAGAGCATTTATTACTTTACTTCTGAAAGGAATATTGCTGCTGCAAGAAGACCATAGGAATCGGCTTTTAACCAGAAATTATGCACAACCTCCTTTTGCAGCTTGTGGTGTCTCTGTGGGGGTATGCTGTGTGTTTAATTAAACCTCAGGATTCCTTTGTTTTTCCTTTGTTTTTCTGACATGACATGAATAAGCTTTGTGGTTTATACAAGTCCAGCATTTTCATAATATGTTCTTCCAGATGCTTGTGAGACTTAGCTCAGGTCAATCAGGGAATCTATCAAATACATAAAAGTTAAACCTGATAAATCCAGACACTTAATAATTTTATACAATTAGCTTTAGCAGAATTTCTTCTTTTTATCTTATGACTTTAGGACTTCATATGAAATACAGTAGGGGAACTATAACAACACCAGAACTCTATTAACATAAAACTTTAGGTCTGTATCCTCTTGTTTCTTTTAAAAAAATTACTAAATATTCAATAATAAAATAATGGTTGGAGTCTGGGTGATTCTGCAAGCTAAAAGCTGGCAGATAGGTAGTACTAATTTTGAAAGAGAAAATAGATGTATAAAGATTCAGTGGTGAAAGTGAGACACTGGGAAAAACTGGAAAAAAACAGCACTGAAAAGTGATTATTCTCTGCTGAAAATTTATAATGATCACCCTTGTCTTTTTTCAATCCAGAAGTGTCACTAGCTTTAGAAATGGCTTTTTCAGAATGGATCTTTCAGAAACATTTATAGTCAGTGTAATATCAAGCCCTCAGAGCAGAGGAAGTATGGCCAGAAGCTGAACCCAGTAATTAATACTGGCTGCTGCCCCTATGGGCTGAGCAGCTCAGATTGTCATGTGCTATCCCATTACTTTCCACTACATGCAAATACTGCTTCAATAACAGCAGAGATTTATCCTTGTTTATGGGGCCATTGAAGCTTATGCTTTCCGACAATATTCATGTTTACAAAGTCCAAATTTATTTGGTACAAACCATCACAATAATAGAAATGAAGACATTTTAGTGGTGAGAATAACTAGGGACAGCCCTACGCTTTTCCATATTTGTAGATTAAGATTAGATCTCTGTTTTAAAAGATATGTTGTATCTTAAATTGAATGTAAAAACCTGAGGGAAAATGTTAGTGTGTGAGGTTCTTTAGCATGAGCTTTTTACCTGGGCAGACTAGTAGTCTCCAATAACACTTCTGGACTAATTCAAAGTTCTTTTATAATTTAAACAAATGACTTCTTGTAAGTGCATATGGAATCATAGAATATCCTGAGTTGGAAAGGACCTACAAGGATTATCAAGTTCAACTCCTATTTTGGTCCAGCAAGATATAAATGTGCTCAGTAGGCAGTTTTCCCGAGGTACTGGTGTTTCAAATAACTATATGAGGTTCTTCTCTTCTTCATATTTGTGTTTAAATGTACAGCCTGTCACTGCAAAATTAACATGAAATTTTATATTTTAAATTCAAGTATCCCACACCAATCTGGTAACTGAACTTGTTTAACAATCATAAAAAGAATTTGAGCCATTAAGAATTAAATATATACCATGAATACTAAACCTTTATGATTTCTGCCTAAAGTTTAAACTGATCTTAAAGCAGGATGAAGAGTATTTATTTATTCATTTAAAACTGGTTTTTAAAATAGTGTAATAATTACATTAAATACACTTGTATTTAATATTTAAAGAAAATAATTAATATTCAAATACAGAAATGTATTTCCTAACTTAAGGAAAAAATAGAACTGTACTAAAACAAACTAAAATAAAAAAGGGTAACATAAATCAATACGTAACTCCTATTCTAAATAGCCCACCATTGCTAAATATTTATTTAAAGATTAAACCCATTAAAATTATTTTATATGCAAATTAACTTTCAGTTAATTATGAAACTATTATTAATATCTGTTAGACATCAATTATTTTGTAACTCAGCTTTGTATTGGCTGTGGTTACTGTTTTTCATCAGATTGAAAACTTACAGAAACATCTCACTTGGAGAAGAAGTTATTTGGCAGAAGCAGTAACACTGAAATGCTTTCTTAAATTTCTCTTTTTATTATGATTTTTGAAAAAAGTTCAAAAAGAAAAGTTGGTTTCTGGCAGGTGTACTTTGATTTGATCCCTTTTCTGCAGTTGTATCTGTTTCTAGTTGTTAGGAGAGCCAAAATCTTCTGGATCTGGAGAATTTGAGCTAGAAAGTGTAGTGGGAATATTTATTATGAGAAAGCCAACATGCTGTTCTTTCTTTCTTCCCCTCATTGGTAGATATTCTCTGAAGTATAAGACCATATTTTTATGTCTTACAGCTCATGAGCAGAACAGCCAAAACACACAGTACAGAAAAATTCTAACTAATATACTTTAAAAAAATCATGCATATGAATGAAGTCGTAATATTCTGGAAGATTTTTGTTGACTTCAAACAAATTTGTCAAGATCTGCTGGTGGCTGGGTATGAATTACTGCACCTTTGTTACACAATTGATCCTTATTTGTTTTCAAATTCCATGGAACACTTCAGTGTAATTGCATGTTTTAGTGCACAGCACAATGTACAAATGCAGGGCATTTGTAAATTCTCCTTTTCTCATGTTCCTCCTACTGTGGCACCAAATCTTGGAATCATTCTTACTGAAATTAGGGGAAAATCCCCACGGCTGAAGACTGCAGAGAGCGTGGCATTATAGGAACAAAGTCTTGCTTTTGGAATCATGGTGGTGCTCTGGCAGATCCTAGAAGGATGTCCTGGGCTCTGGTAGATGCAGGTATTGGTGAAGAGGGCTGGAACTGTTTCAGGGCTGACCCTCAACAGACCCACTCTCCTCCAGAGGTGCTGGCTCTCATCTCAGACCCCAGCCTGACCCCCCTGGAAGTGGTCTTGGCTGTGTGTGGTGGTCAGCTCACCTCTGATGGACCAGGGGTGCAAAGCTGCCGGAGATGTAGGATGTGGGATGTCCTTCTCACCACCTTCAGGGCAACGGTTAAGGGTCTTGCCAACATGAATCTTCCTCAACTCTATGTACAAATGATGTCCCCTGGATCATACTGTAATACTCTCTAATGTGTAAGGGAACAACTTCTCGTTGCTTACTGACCAGGAGAATGCAGTGTACTCAACCACTCTATGTGAGCTGGTATCTTTTCCAAATGATCAGAAGAGGATGGGAAATAAAACATATTTTTCTCCAAGGAGAGAGGAAACACTATTGCAGGAAAAAAGAAAATAGCAACATATATAGTTAATAAGAATAACAAATTTAACACAAAGTGTGATAAAATAAATGTAACCCTTTGATCTTTTAACAGACAGACTTTTTATTCAGTGAAATTTGAATATTTAAAAGATAGTATTTCCTAATTAGCTCTTTCTTTAGCCCTTGGTATGAATATCTAACATTTTCATGCTGGGGAATATAATCCAGTAAGATTCACGTGGCTGATAGCCCTCTCTGTGTTCCCAAGTGCCTTCAACTATGCATGACATTGGGGTGAAGTTTGTGCAGTCTGACTCCACTTGGAAACCAGCTGTAGCAGATGCCAGAGAAAACTCTCCATGGCATTTTATAACTGGTTATTTTGCCTCAGCAGAGAAAGAATGAAGAAGATATAAAGCAAAGGTTGGCATTCACAAATCTTATCGATGATAACAGCAGAACAACCCTGCCTGTGCTAAAAAAGGAGTATGCCACATCCCTTCACTCAGCCTGAGAGGTCCTGACAGGAAGGGTCTGCAGAGACAGAAGAGGACCCAGGGGCTCTGAAGAAGACTTTTAAGATATTTGTCATTTCTTCCCCTAGAAAAACGAACTGCTGCTCCATGGTGGTTATGAAAACATATGGAAAATGGCAGCATATCACTGAGTGGAGATTTTCTATACCACCATTTCCTGTAACAAGCGAATGTAATTTTCACATCAATTTATCATTGGGGAGAAAGCCAGTGTTCTTAACCGTAAAATGCTTTGGAAAGCCATGTTGTATGGGATCCATTCATGCAGGCACAGTGTCTGAGCTAGACGCTCTGGCTACTTCTGTGACCCAGAGTGGTAGACGTTTCCAGAAAAGGACTCCTCTCCATCCCATCCACCACCAGAGGACCCCTTATTCTCCACTGAATTCAAGGGGAGCTCAGCCTGCCAGCTCAGACCAGATGCAGAACTTCTTGGCAGTTGTAGGGAAGCAAGATAGTCCCACAGATAGTAGGTGGAATAAATGCCTGTGACAGAGATACTGAAGTTTTACAAGGAGACAGAAGCAAGCAGAGTGGGCTTGTGTAGGCAAGCATATAGTTTATTCCAGATGGTGTTTTGCTTTGGTAAAAGCTGCAAATTCTCTTAAAGACACTTCTGTGCCCCTCAATGTAGCACTTGAACAATTTGCAACTGATGTATTCATAAGATTTATAAAAGACATTGCTTATACAAGAATGTCATGAAGCACTGATCTTGGCAGGACAGGAGGAGAACTGGTATAGCTGCATTGATAGTGAGAGGGTTTGGGAACACTCAGGAAGTGGTGCTGAGGGATGGCAGCTGAGAGTCCCTAAAGGAAGCAGATAAAGGTACTCACTGGCCACAAATGCAGCTGCTTCTGGGATCAGTCAACATTCAGGAAAAATCTCCAATGAACATAAAAGACATTCTGGAAAAAATTCCTGGTATTCTGTATTTCCACAGATTTCTGTGGAAATTACTCTGTTAATGCCTACAATCATTCCTGTCTCAAAAGTATGTGCATTTGTAGAAAGTGGCTGGGAAGCCTTTTTATTTTTTCTTTTCTCTTTTAAACAAAATTCCATATTAAACCCATAAACAAGTAGTTTAAGAAGGCAAATAACAGAACATTCATGAGTGTGGATCCACAGATACACAGGCATATTCTCACTCCAAAAGCATTTGGCCAGCTAACATGAGATGTGCCTTTTAAGTATTTTGTTCCCAGAAAATCGGATATCTTGAAAACCAAGGTATCTTGTTAAATTCTAATCCTGCATTTCGAATGTGGCAAGAGACTGTGGGAAATACCAAATTACATCCTTCTCCCCCTCCTATTCTTTTAAAGAATCCTTCATTTATTCATGCCTTCCGACTCCTTGCATGTAAAGACACCATATGGAAGAGAACTCCAGCACAGACCTGGCAATCCTTCTGTCCTTTCCCTCTGAATTAAAGAAGACTAAAACCGGAATCCTTCTTCCTAACTGAAAAACCTAGGTAAGCATCTTAAAAAAATATTAGTTACAAAATGAAGAATTCACATTTGCAGAAAAAAACTGTAGTTGTAGAGTCAAATATGAGATTTTCTGTTAATAAAATTAAGGAACATGATCACAAAAATATTGTAATTCTAAATAGAAATTTTGAATAAAAAATAAACAGGTAAGCTGAAAATTAGATGTATTTTAAATTGAAAGCTCAAAAATAGTAAGGTCTAGGGCTGCACAGTCATGATCCCTGCACACAGCATGCAGGAAAATCAGCTATATTGGAGATATACAGCTTTTGACTTCATGGCCTCGGCAGCCTTAGCTATGACAATAAATTGCCAGGCTGTGATATAATATGACTATTTCTGCTGAAATCAGAGGGGCTCATTGACCTATGTGTTATGAGTCTCTCCACTTTTGCTTAATTTTTTTCTGCTCATTCGTTGTCTGTCTTCTTTTATACTCCAGAATAACCTTGGATTAGACTTTCTCTTGGTCATGGGTGCTGACATTAGTGCAATAAAGAATATAAATAGTAAAACAATGTGTTTTTTACACAAAATTTCATTGTTTCAGACTAACATGATCCACATGTGCTTCAGACTGTTTATTTTTAAAAACGTGAATAAAACTTTAGTCATCATGTTATCACAGTTTTTCTTTTAAAAGAATCGACAGCAAAGTTTCTTTCTCTTTTTTCTGGCAAATATGGAGCAAGTGTGACTTGGCTCCCTTACCCATAAAAGAATAACATGAAGAAAACCCTCTGTGATGCAACGTTCCTAATGAGTTACATATGTCTTTGTCTGACTCTGCCAACACTGGCTTGTCCTTATTTTGGTTAATCCAAAAGAAAACAAAACAGATCATTAAAGGTCCATGATGCTGTAGTATGGTTTTATTTGTCCTAGGAAGTGTATATCAAGTACTGCTGCGGAGAGATATTGTTCTCTTTAAAGACAAAAAAGCAGAGATGACTCTTCGCTATGACTAATAACAGAGTTCTGAGGAGATACTTCAAACTCAATTTATAAAAGCCTTGCAGCTCAAAAGGTGACATGAAAGTTGAAAAGGATAAAAGAACTGGCATTTCAAAAGGAAATAAGAAAAAGTGCCTTTGATAAAAATAACAGAATAGCAGCAATTTCTGAAATGCAGTAATTCTATACAAGTAAAGATATTGTAATGGTTATGGGTAATAAAAGGTAGGTTTCAACCACAGAATCAGTCAGGTGCATATTAAATTGATCAAAATAAACCTGTAATAGTCACCTCTCTATGTGATAACCAGAAAATAAATAGAATTAAGATAGAGATTCAAATAAGGTTAAAAAAAAAAAGGAAGGCAGAAGAGCATTGAATAATGAAGTAAAATAAGAAAACCTAAATAAACTGAGAGCAAGGGATGTGTGGGCCCTCATTTTGCATGTTGCTCTCCTTTGTAAGTAGGCAAAAGAAAAAGAAATAATGCAGTAATAAGATTTGCTAGACTTATCTCACAGGCAAGTAGTAAAGATTCATTAAGCAATATTTCTATGGTAGTTGAGGATTGAAAACACTATGTAAGGATAAATTATAGACCACTAATAAAGTGGCTGAAATCAAACCTTTTTATCCAGGCAGAAAACTAACATGGCACTTCAGAAAGGGAGAAGATGATGTTTAAGACAAGAGAAAAACTAGAAAAAAGACAAAGAGATGTCAAGGAGTAATGTCACAGTCTGCTTACTGCTGAGATTTATTCACTGAACGGAGGTGCCCCAGTCAGGGTCCTAAGCTGGGGTTCAGACAGCTGAGCTGGCAGCTTTAACTTATCAGTTACCCACTGAAACCATCCTTCCAAAATAAACACCTGAGCTATCTGACTGTAAGGAGGCAGGAACGAATGCTGCTTCCAGAGGGAGAACCAATCTGCCAGGTGAAGACTCACGCTGGAGGTGGGGGGCTTCTTTCCTTTGTCCTTTCCTAATTTAGCATGTCGATGAGGTGTCTATGTCCTAACAGCCCCAAGTGTGATGCCTGGAATTAAATAACATGGTTACTCTCCTCTTAAATGATTACGTTAACAAGCTGTGTAGGTGTTGTATGTAAACAGGGTCACAGTTTTCCTCAGCAGTGGTGGCCTCTTTCAGAAACACCTATCAGACCTTGAATTTAGGGCTGGCTGACAATTGAATTTTTCCACCTTCCAGTGTCTATGTTGGTAGTTCAACAGCAGAGACACACCTTGGGGATGCCC
Source organism: Eulacestoma nigropectus (assembly GCA_013397775.1). Lineage (NCBI taxonomy): Eukaryota > Metazoa > Chordata > Aves > Passeriformes > Eulacestoma > Eulacestoma nigropectus. The sequence continues at coordinate 5,240,081 of VZTE01006369.1, read as the reverse complement.
ATGTTCAAGTCCATGTGTGACATTGACTGGAAATTCCTGGTTCCTAACAGATTTGGAACTGTCTTTGTTGGATCTCCAAAGAGTCCTTCACTTTGAATTTATGTTGATGAGTTACTCTGAAGACACACATTATCCTGTTTTAATAAAGAAAACTAACCAAAATATCTTATTTTAGTTCTAATATAGGTATAAACAATTTTGACAATTTTAACCTGAGCATTTAATTCCATTCAAAAGACTTACCTTCTCCTGAATGTATTGTGTAAGTGGGATGTTTTTTGCCTCTGTATAAAAGCCAATATGAGAAAAAAAGGTATTAAATTGTATTAAAGTTTTTCATTCTAATCATTGTGATCCACACCAAAACAATGCAGAAAGGAAAGTATAAGAGCTAGAAAAGTACAGTATCTGCACTTCTATATTTGTTTAAAAGAGGAAGCAAAGGAAGAAGTTCACTGAATAATAATCTGAATCAATACACTGAAGTATTCATCACTGCAGGAGGGGCATCTTGGTGTAGAAAAGGAAAACCTGCATGAACTCAGACTGGCCAGTGAGGTGATGTGGAGAATAACTGTGCAAGCTGGTGCAGAAACCTCTGCAATTCCAGACCAAAACATAGAGGTTATATGAGGAACATGCTTATACTCCAAGCAAAATAGAGCACAAATGATTGAGCCATCATGGGTTTCCTCATTTCCAAATGCTTACTGCTTTTCTTAAATTGATTAGTCTTGGTCTGGACTCACATTGGCAGGGCCTTATTAAAGCTCTGTGTACATTAGTTAAATCTTCACAGAGAACAGAACTGCTTCTGTTTGACTGTTTCTGCAGCATGTTCCCATAAAAAGAATGCACAAGAATGTTAATGTGACAGTCCTTCAAGGCAAAGTCTATTTCATCAGTCAAGAGGAAATCTTTGTGGAATACGACTAGAAGAGATGAATGCATTTTGATTTTACGAGACTTTCATTATGAAAGGAATTTAAATAATTTAATTTGAAAGCATGTTCTCAAGTGATTTTTTAAAATAGATTTAAGTTTTGGTTTTTTTGCTTTTTATCATTGAACGTGGCCTAAAAGAAGCCTGAAAATAATTTCCCCCTACAGGCTTCTTTCTCTTCGTCCCGCACGACAAATTTTATTATTTTCCTCCTGTTGTTTCAATGAAGTCAAAGTAATTATGATGACTTTTATTTAAACTCTATATCTCAAACCTCTGTGCTAAGCACCTTATATGTGCCAAAATATGTTTTCTCTGAGAGCAACCAAAATAAAAGCATTATTTTTGTGCTAGTTGGTTGCTATGACTCCTATATGAGAATCACAAAACAGTGATGTTTACACTGTTTGCACATATCCAGCACCCACTATTTGTATTACTTTAGGCCAAAGAACATGAGGAAGAGAGGGGCTTGTCTCCCTTACAGCCTTCCAGAAATGCATTTCTCTGGTTAAATGCAACAGCAATAGTAGGATTTCTGGCTGTGTTACACTAATAACACATGTGCAGTGAGGAACAGATGATGTTATCATGCTATTCTTGTTATTTGAGCTCCAGGTTCAGTCAGAATGCTGATAGTCTTTAATGGTGAATGCTGGAAAAACGGAGATTATTCACACCAATCTGGTCTCTGACAAATTTGTGCATCATTTTCTGAGATTCTGGTTTGATACTGAGACATGTTCAGCAGCAACACTTGTCTTTTCCCTTTCCTTCTTTTATTTCTTTTCTTTATTTTCGTATTTTTCATTTCTCTTTTCCCTTTACTTTCTTCCTTCTCCTGTTCCTTTTCTTTCTTCTCTTCTCTTCTCTTCTCTTCTCTTCTCTTCTCTTCTCTTCTCTTCTCTTCTCTTCTCTTCTCTTCTCTTCTTTTCTCTTTTCTTCTCTTCTCTTCTCTTTCTCCTTACCTCTTTTTTTCATTACAGGTTTTATATTTCCCTTTAGAAATGTGCTTTGAATGTCACTCAAAGCATGAACCCTTGCCAGCACAGATGAAGAAACAAAGAAATGGGTGCTGGAATAAGAGGATGGATTATGGTGAGACTTTCTTATGCCTGAATTGACAACAAAAGTTTTCTTTTAGACAAATTCTTAGTTATAGACTCAGTTTTTTGAGGTGATCCTGATCTACTGAGAGATGGAGTTTGGGTTTTTGTTTTTGGTGTAAGTAGAGGTCAAAGTAAGATTCTTCATTATTATGAGATAAAGTTCCTTAAACCTTCTGCATTATTGTTACTCAGGTCTCCCTCTTTATTTTTCCAAATAAAATATCTAGCAGTCTTAAACTGGGAGTGAGTGTTCAGTCTGATTTTTTTTTCATTTTAATACTGTGATGCTATAAAATCCTCATTTCCTGAGACTGCACCTCTTCTGTTGAGTTCCAGACAAGAAAATATTGAAAGATATGACAGTCCATCAGAGAAGGGAGCTTCTTCACTCATTGACTACTTGAAATGAACATCATACCAATGGCTTCCTCAGTGTACAGAGAACAGAGATTAAATTTTGGGTACTACAGAACTCTGAAAAGTAGAGGTATAAACGATGAGTTGAAGTTTGAAAGTTTCATGTCATTCAGCAATAGCTGTTTCCCCATTTTAAAATAGATGTATCTAAAAATGTTTTCCTCAAAGAACTCACAAGTATGTATAACCCTAACTTTTCTCAAGAAATCCATTGTTTTTTCATGGATGAAGACAGATAAGACAGCTCTTTAGATTTTTTAATGCATTCAGTAGATGTCACACTGATAAATCCATGAGAGCCATGTAAACTGTGTTGGAGTTTATCAATAATTCTAACACACTTTAGATCTGGGGACCCAGGAGTGTGGCACTGCACTTTTGAATAACATTCAGCAAGAGGTGCATTTGTAATTTGAAATTATTTCCATCACTTCTTACTTCATTTTAATAATTTTATATATTTATACAATGTGCCATAGAATGGCATGAAAATGTGAAAATCCATCGAGTCTGTTCCAAGTCTCTCAATTACCCAATTTTGTTATTATTGAAATCTGCATAAATTAATCTTGCAGTATAAATCTGCAACATTCAATAAAGTCCTCAAAATTATTTCTATTTATGATCTATAAATGCTTTGAAATAAACTTGGCAATCTCTTTCCTTAAGTCAAGCTTTGAAAAACATGCGTCATTAAAACAAATGTTTGCAACTATTTATGTCCCGAAGGAGTTCTTTTTGCAACGTCCATAGCTCTTAAGGCAATGTATTATACTCAGATCCATGTGCATGGGTTTTGGTTTTAGAATGTTTTAGCCTTAATCCCTCCCATTAGGTTTTCAGTGAAAGTCTTCTGTGCCAGAAGAGAAATTATGCTGTGCAAATGGCTCAGAGGTACACAGGGGTATGCAGAATGGTGGCTACAGCTGATCAGGTATTGTACCAAAACCCCTCAAGCCAAGACTTTTACCAGATGACCTCATGGCTTGCAAAGAGCAAGAAAGAAGTCAATATGTCATGCAGCTTTTCTGGGTTCCTATAAATGTTCATTTAGATCCTTAGAAGTAATTTTGTTTTAAGGAGCAAGAGGCCAGTTATCCACTTGTCAATGTCACCCTCATCTATGCTGTTTGATTTTGCTCCTGAGCCTGTTTCCTTTTCCTTTCTTTATCCTTGAATGAACTTTTTCTTAAAAAAAAAAAAAAAAAAAGGAAAAAAACCAGAAAAAAACCAAAGAAAAATAATTAGGCAGTATATCTCTATTCTTTTGCTTTCTTATGTACAAGTTGCCCTCCAATTACAGAAGCTCATAAATTATTTTTGGGTCCCATAGGACACACTCAATTTGTAGTCTCTTGCTTGTGCAAATATTTGTTGGATTTCTTGACTTGGTCTCCAGTCTCCATTATTAGAGAAGCAGGTAAAATGCAATGAAGGTAATTTTGACAGAAAACCCATGAAAACTTAGCCGGTTAAGTGAGAATTTGTAAAACTTGGTAAAGTGGAATTCCACAGAGATGAACAGGTTCTGACAATCTTTCTTCGTACAACTACATTTGTGATTTTATGTGGCTCTATGCTCTCTTTGCTTGGCAATTAGAACCACAATAGGAAAAGATGCTACTTAATGTCTTAGCTCCTTTCAGCACAGTTCCTAACATCTGGCTTTGACAATCTAGGACATCACTCTTCCACGTGGAGATAAAGAAACAGAATCATGGAGAATGGAATAAAACTTCATTCCCTCTTGTGTCACATCCCCTTTTATTCTGTATTATTTCAATTTCCTTTTCTTCTTTATGTCTATGCCTCTTCTTGCACCTATGCACAGGATTCCCAGAAACAAAAAAGAATCCAGAAGCCAAAGAAGAAAAAAACCAAGTGTCTTCTGCCAATACTGTTGTGGAAACACTGTCTACAGGAGGGAAAGGGAAAAAAATAATGCTGGCAAAGGAATTTATTGGTAGAGGAATCTTCCTGAACTGAACCAAATCTTTCTTTTATTTCAGAAAAAAACCTTTTACCTGTAAAACTACCAACTCTCCAGCCTAGGTTTATGGAACTCAAAATCAAAAGGTTTTAAGGACAAATAGAGGACATTTTTTCCTTGCAGTTATTTCTCCTTCACTGAAAAATGCTGACTCCTTTCTGACTGAATAAACTGCGGTACTTGAAGATTTGCAGAACTTCTACTAAAAGCACTTTCCCAAATGTAAGCCAACATCAAGGCATCGTGTTTTTGAATTAGTTACAGTATCAAAGAGTTTCTCAACATGACTCTGTTATGCTGTTTTCCAGACGGGATGGAGTTCTGTGAAATCTCTGTTCTTTTTCTGCCGCTAATCTTGCCTCATGACTCAGAGGCTGAAAGCCCTAAATAATGTTGATAATCCTCTGCAGTCTCTTTTCAGTCTTAGCAATGCCTTTCGTCTAATGAAACATGTTATATGTTTTGCAGGAGAGATCCCACGATTATTTTTGATACTAAGCCTTCACTCCATGCTTACTGACATTGCAAGGCGCTCCTCTGATTTCTATCACAGAAAAGGATTTGCACGTCCAGACTTGGCATACATTATAGGAACTGTATACAATAAAAAGTATAATTTTCAGAATCTACAGAATAACAAAATGTATAATTTTCAGGATCCACAGAATATTTTTCATGCAAGCCTAGCTGGTTTCTCTGTGAAGGACATAAGGAATTCACAGCTGGATCACAGACACCTACATTTAGGTATCCACATGAGACCATGCAAATAGATAACTAAGCTGTCCCTATAGTTAGAAAAGATCCTCCTAAACATGGAGGGTTACTGATACCAAAAGACAAGCAGGATATCTTTAGGTAACTGGCAGATGGGGCACCGGATCTTAGGGAGACACAGCCTCAGAGGCAGCAACTGAAGGCTGGGCAGCTTACCTGCACTGGCAGAACTGATCTCTTTGAGACTGCAGGCACATGTCTGATATACAGGCACCTACATTTAAACCCTAAGTTAACTTATTTCCAGACTGATCCCCATCCCAATCCTCCTCTAGCTCTGTTCAATAATTTTAGTGCTCTTTCAGTGTCTAGCTGCTGCTGAAGCAGGGCATGGATCCTGCTGGTCCTCTGTCAGCCGGCCCTTTGCAGGTGTCTCAGGTACCCTGGATGTATTTCAGATACCTGCGCAGGACAAGGAAGTCAAGTCCATCCTGTGTGTTCCCGGCAGAGCTTGTGTGCTGTGTGGGTCCATTGGCATTTCTCTAACATCTGCAGGAGATTAAAAGTTGTCTATTGCTCTATTAAGGCTCACGCAGAGAATAATTAAGCAAATGCTCAGCTTCGTGTGTGTTAGTTAAAAATTAAATTTACAATCACTCTGCAAATAGTATTATACATTATAGTACAAACCAGCTCTTCTCATTAATATGCTGAAAAAGTAATTATCTTCTGTGCTTTTTCTATGTGACTGATACATCTCAGTGAAGAAGGCAGAATTTTCCCATGGTCCTATTCAAGTGTGCCAGAAGTAGTTGTTCTCTACCTTTTCATAAGAGCCATGAAAAAAACCGCACTAAAAATGCGCACACACGCACTCACATGCACACAGGCACATACACAAAAGTGCCTTCCAGCTGGAGATGGGTTGGACTTCATTTTGTTTTGCTAATTTAATGAAATTTTCATTTGTATCTTCTCTTTTGTGACTCAAGTTATATAGAAGTGCAACTGTGTAAACAACAAGCAATGACAGAAGGAGCTTTAATGACACATGGAACATGTTAAAAAGTAGCACACATTTTTAAAAGCATGTGCTAAAGTAGGGAATTTCTTTTATCATGATTTTCTTCAGAGCAATATTAAAGGAAAAAAATCAGTTATCTTCTAGAAACTCACTGAAAGAATAATTTTTTTCTTTATCCTTTTTTATTATTATTATTAGAGATTAAGGCAACAAAAACATTAACTTTCTGTACTAGCTAGAGAGATGCTCATAAAAAAGTCTAAATATCTATTGACCCTATGGTCTCAGTTGCAAATAGCCTGTACATAATAGAATTACACTATAAAACCAATTTTTGTTATGAAAACTCTCTTTATGGATGCATAAATTATTTATATTAGCAACTACAGTTCAGGATAGTGAATGCTAAAGGTGGACAAAGTGGAAACATTTATTTAGTTCCATAAAATACGTGTTCGAATGATATCTGTCAGGTTACATTATCCATAGCACTCTTAATTTTACTAAAATTAGGGAAGATGTTCAGCCCTATGAACTTGAACTGGATGGAGTCTCATAAATAGGATCTATATAAGATCTGGAAGGAACTTAAGGAAGAAAAGTATGATACAAGAAATTTGGACATCCCTCCATTGGAAGGACATTCAGGTAAATTAGCAGGTTGAGAGTTTGGAGTCTCTTCTCAGCTAGTTGTCTGGCCTTACTCTTACAAATTGCTAAGATGAATGACAGAATTTCTGTCTGGAGGTGCCCCACAAACACCTTGCTTTGGTGTGGACATTGTCATTGCAGGGCATCCTGACTTCAAGGGTGTCAGAGCAACGCAATATTCAAGGAACAGCAATGAACCCAGAAGGACTGGTCATTAAATCCATATTTAGACTGAATGACTGGGGCACCTTGTAGTGAGCCCCTGAGACCTGGTGTCCTCCCTTTATTGTCTCTGTAGGAATCCCAGCTGGTGTGTGGACTCTAAAAAGCATGACCACTTTGTTCCCAGACACCTTCCACCTGAATGACAGATAGGACTCATGCTGGGGTGTATTCCTGAGCCTGGTTCTTATGGATCAGACCCTTGTTATCCCAGTTGTCCCTGGGGCATTTGCACTTTTGTAAGCATACGCCAGAAATTAAACTTTCCCAAACTACCAGCAGGGCGTGATTCACAAGCAGATGGACTCTGTTCTGTAAGATACCAGCTGCCACCATGGAGCAATGAGAATGTCTTTGTATAAAGAAGAATCACTGACATTGTCCTATACTTTCTGGGAAGATTCATATTTTTAGAATTTCATAAGCACACCCACATTCACTGGGGGGTGTTAGAGTTGCAATTTTATAAGAAACGCCTGTTTCTATTATTTTCTTTAGAAGAAAACAAGCTACTGCTCCCCTACTTTTAGAAAATGTGGGCAACTGATGCACAAAATAGAGTTAATTTGCTATATGGGTTATATTGATTCTGCGCCATTAACAGACCAGCTTAATTTGGTGAGGGATAAATAGTGTAATTAATTAGTGACTGTTTCTGTCCATAAAACTAAACAATTGGTTTCAGACCACCAGAGACTGCAGTGTTTTCGAAGGATCTATGCAGTATTTATGTGCCAGCATGCTGTTTAAACTCCCTATAATTCAGGACTGTCTAAATCTGAGTCTTGAAGTCCAGTCATATCTCCATTTTGTCAAAAAACGTTTTCAAGGTGCTTAACCTGAATCTCTCGTGGATGGTGAGAAGTGTCTTGTTTCAGCACCTCAACTTTACAAAAAACATAAAAGTCAGTCAAAAAAAGGCCCGGACACGGAGACCTCTTCTCCCAGTGGGATCATCCCCATGAGCAGGGATACTTCAGGTGCAGGCTTCCCCTTTCACATGTTTTCTCTCTAGCCTCACTCATTTTTTTTCTATGTAGAAGTCTGGCTTCATCACAGATAGAGAGTGTCCCCATGTCCTGTGCTGAGAAGGTGACCATTTCAAGTATTTACCTGTGATTCTGCCCTAGATCTTAGAAACAATTCTCTGACAATGTTTCATAAAAAATGCTGTATTTCTACAGGAAAAAAAAAAGTTTTGGTTTATATGAACCAGCCTTTTCCAGGAAAAAAAAGTTTTGCTGAAAGATTCTAATCTCAGTCTTATAGCAATATTGTACAAATTACAAAGCTAGAGGCCAAATGCCTGCCACAGCAGGGTTTATACCTCGGGATACTCCCTAGCTCTTTGTCCCTTGTAGTCCTGGAAAGCAGATTTCCCGCAGTTATCTTTGAGATTGCTCCTGCCTCGCAGACCTCACTCATTTTCATCTCTGTGTTCCAAAATTTATCTTTACTTAATTTCATCCCATTACTTGATTTGTAATCATTACACCAGGTTCATAGCTAATGGTTAGAATGTCAATGCAATATCACACTGATAAGATTGACAGTATCAGAGCACATTACTCCTTTCTGAAAATCTTCCTCTACCCTTTGTGAAAATTAATTTATGGCTGATTGGGGATGTCAGGCTCTGCAGCAAAACCACACAACTACATCATGTTCTGACTCCTGGCCGACTTGACTTATTAAAGCATTTAAAAACTTGGCATCAAACTGTACTGGAGCTGTGAATCGCTCTGTTGTAGCAAAACAATCTTTCTGTCAGTTCTGTTGATCTTAAAATGAGGCTGCTCTGATCAGACCTTTCACATATGGAGGTGCACAGCTGGTTCTGCTGCTTTCAAGTGCATCCAGAAATATGCCCACGTGGCCTTCGTGGGGCTGAAGGGAAGATATTATCTCATGGAACAATTTTACCTTCTGAGGTGAGATATTTCAGCTGGCAGTGATAGCTCTGTAGAAACAAGATGGCTAAAATACGCTACAAAGATTTTCCACCATATTCATATTTATTTACACTACAGCTTAAATACTNTGAGAAAATAACAACTTTGCCTTGCCTGTGAACCTTTAAAAGGAAATTGCTGTGGTCTGATGAGAGGAGCTCAACCAGTACTTTAGTTACGGCAAATGTTCTTCCACTTTTAACTCCGCACAGATGACAGATGATACTGGATCTGCTCCCTGCTGCATTAATTGCAGGGTTATGGCTTAAGCACAGCAGCTTTATTTTCTACTGTTGTGGTCAGAGCATAGGCTGAGGTTATTTTCCAAAGGAATAGATATATGCATGAGCGTGTATGTGTGCACTGGCAGGATGTCCATAGTAGGGATGTCTTGTACATCTTAATTTACTAAAATATCCACTTTAGATAATGTATTTCAGATACTCAGGACAGAATCATTGTTCAGCACTTGGGACCAGGGCCTTGTAAGGCAGCTAAATGCTGAGTGGATATGAAAAAGATATTTAAAAAAAGGGGGGAGGAGAGAAGGAATAAAAATGCCCCTAATGTTTCTCAAGTAGGAGGATCTGCTGCTGTTTATGCTGTGCCCTTATGAAGTGTCTTCTGGTGGCTCCATGAATAGCAAGAGACAGGATTCAAGAGTTCAAGAAGCATTTGGACAATACCCACGGGCACATGTTGTGACTCTTGGGAATGGCCCTGTGCAAGGTCAGGAGTTGGACTTTGATGATTCTGGTGGGTCCCTTCCAACTCAGCAGATTCTGTGATTCTGCAGTAAGTGGGGTTTTGCTTACACATACTTTAAGCGATATCCCCTGAAGGAGGAGACTCTCATTGACTCCTACAGGATGAATAGCTTGTTGTGCTGCACTTTGACAGATCACTCACTCACCACCGCTTCTCTGTGCCAGTACAAGAAACCTTATGAAGTCTAATACAGAGGTGACAGGTAGACATTAATGGACTCACATGCCACTATTTCAGAGAAGCATGACAGCTTACAGACTGCTTGCTTTCCACAGGAAGGTCTGTGCTCTTCATAAAGCCAGAACCAGCCGTACCTTTCTCTGACATAGGTTTCTCTTCCTCATGGGCCTTCCAGAGACAACATTTTTGTCATCTGATATTGCCAGCTCTTCTGTTATTTTGGGAAGCAATGGGAGGTTTATGACTGGGAGAGGAAATTCAGACTTTGGGAGGGAACACACCTGGAGTCTGGAGTTTCCAGGCTCTCTGGCATCCCAGATTACATAGAATAGTAAATTTCTTCTTGTTCTTGGAGCTCTCATTTTTGGTGTTTCAGGGCAGATTTAAGAGACTAAGGAGCTTCTTTTTCATGTGGATGACAGATGGGTAGCAGCAAACAGGTTGTAATGGAAGAAAGACATGACAAATGAGGCAGCTAACTTTGTTCTCTACAACTCTCCTTAGCATCTAAAAATCATAGTAATTCAGGGACTGAATGTAATGTAGTTCCCAATATATCAGTAGAGAAAGTACATAAAGCTATGGATCTCACTGGAAAGGGGCAATTCCACTTCACAGTAAGTTCTGAAGTGTCAGAACAAAGGGAATAAAGCTTACGGAATCAAGGTCTCTGTCCTTTTGTTTAATCTTCATATGCTTATTTATTTGTTACCTTCTTAATTGCTTATGCAGTAATAGGACCATTTCAAACAAAACTAACAGAAGATGTAAGGTATCCAAACTGTGACATTGCATTAGGTTGATGTGTATAATGGAAAGAGTCCTTACAGGTTACACGGGCTGATACATCACTTTTCATTTACTTTGAAGGACCAAAGTTCAAATTGCTTTGCACCTACTGCGTGCAGCACTCATATGCATTTAAACCCTTGAAAACACCTTTTGCATCTTATTTCGTCCCAGAGACAGATGAGAAAAAGGACACAAGCTAATAACAACCGTGGCTGCATCAATTTGCAGTTCATGGATCAGCTTGTTTCCTGTGCATTAAAATGAAAAATTAAGTCTTTCCCTTTGGAATGCACAAACACATTTAGAACACAACTGTATGTTCCAGGAGTACGAACACAAGGAAAGCTGTATTGGATGAGATCAAATCTCTAGTTAGGACTATCAAGACTGCTCCTCCTTTTTCAGCAGTGACAAGTGGCAGATGCCTAAGGAAGAACACAGGAAAGGGGCGGGGTACAGTGATACTGATATTGATACAATGGGAATTCATCTGAGCTCTCTTCCTTCCTCCAGGGGCTAACAGTTCACGGGTGACATCAGCGGGGGATCTCTGCATTTAGCAGCTTTTGGTATATTCCTGTCCTTGCTTTCTCTATTTGCTTCTTGGTCTCCCACAGAAGTTTAGATCCAGGTCATACAACAAAGAGGCCCATAAGGTAAGCATACACCATCTAGAAAGTGTATCTTCTCACTTCATTTGAATCTGTCACCTGCTGGCTTCAGATAATGCCTCCAAATGCTTGTAGGGAGGATAGCATAATCAACCTGTCCTTAGCTTTCCCAGTCTTTGCACTGTTTTCCAGACTGTTCTTGTATCACCCTTGAATGTCCCTCCTCCTATGGACTTCTGGTACTCTAATCTTTTATCACTCTGTGTATCTTTGACTGTTATTTACTAGTTTGGGATTATTTGGGATTAAATTTGCATATTAGATGAAAAAGGAAGGCACGCCATGGAAAAAAGAATATTTTTGCCTTCTGTGTTCCACCTGCTATTCAGTTCTGGACCAATCTGGAATTTCATTACCTTTATCCTCTCCCAACTTAGTGTAGATTACTCATACCCACATATAAACCAGTCCTTCTCACACTAAAGAACCTTTTTCAATAGAAGTAATCTTTAACCAAAACATAATTTGGAAAAAAAGTCCCAATCACTTCTAGTTCCAAAAAGTTTTGAAGACCTTTTCTTTATTTAGGGAAGGACATCCTTCTTTTTGCAATAGTTTCTATGGCAGAATATTGGCTAACCCAGCATTCAGTGTCCTTAAAATTACTTGGAGATGACTGCAAATTGAGAAAAAGCTCTATACACACATATGGAGCTAAATGCATAGGTTCACCAATGTTGTTATTAAATTCCTTTGCATTCTTTTTCAGTCAGCTGTTAGGAAATGATACAATATCACAGCTATCTAGTCTGGGTAAATTGAATAACCGAAACAGCAAGCTGCAACACTGCAGCCGATGTATAAAATTCCACTGTATTTTTTTTAAACTGAGCAGAACAGCTACATATATATTTCTTTAAAAACAACTAAAAAATTGCTAACAGAAATGTCAGTGCTGAGCTTTAGTTTCACTCATAGTCTGGGCATGATTAGGTGAAGATTAAGTTCTATGGTCCATGTATTGCGTTTCTAGTTTATTTTGATGGGCAAACAAGATAGAAGAAACTGCTGACTTAAATTTAGTCAAGTACCCAACAGCATATTAACATTTTAGATCTAGAAACTAGCTTACTACAGGGTAAACCCTTTTTTACAGGCACATTGTTTCTATCGGTCTCTAAATAACAATTTTCTATAGTTCAGCATTGTGCTGTTTCAAAGAATTAGTGTTTAAAGCATAAGAAAATGTTTTGCTTTCAGAATGAGGCCCATTTATTTCCTCAGTGCTTGTACAGAACACCAGATTTTTTAATTAATTATTTACAAAGCATTTGTGAGAGAGGATTTGTAAGCCTTAAATGGTTAGAAGATACTGTTTACATCCTTCTGATATATTAATGGGAAATATAATACAGGCAGACTCATGCAAGTGGTTTTGTTTATCATAATGTCTTTCAGTTCTTGTGAATTTGATCTAACTTTAGGGTGAGTAGATCAGGGAGACACTGAAAATATGAGGTTTTTTGCCTTTCACACCTTATTTGTGCATTTAATGACTGGCAGAATATATCTGGAAGAATATTGTTGAAAGAAAATATGTACTCTTTAGGAAAGAAATGTTGATTTTAATGTCAGGACTGATTGCGTCCTGAAAAAATGTACCAGAAGCTTTTTTCTCTTGAGCCACCATTGCAATCCATAATGCACAAAGTGCATGCAACTAGTTATTATTCCCTGTAGTGAGGAGACAGTCTGCAAAATACTTATCACTGAGTTCCATCTGCACACTCTGCAAATCTCAAAGTCATTTTTCAGAGGCACCAAGGCAACGCTGAGAAGATACGCTGACACAACATAAGGAGTGTTATGTGCTCATTACCTCTGAACATAGTCATGTGTGTGTTAAAACAAACAAACAAACAAACAAACAAACAAACAAACACACATAATTGTATTCATATCCAAGTTTCCATTGAAAAATTGATCAACTTTTCATGGAATCATTGAAAAATTTAAACTGGGAATGACCTTTTCACCCTCTAAGTTCCTGATCAAGCACAGACCTGTTTCAAATTCCTCATCCAGCATATACTGCCAGAGGAAGGAAATCTTGTCTTATGCAACCTGAAAATATATCAGTTTTATGACTAATCATAATCTACACACACACAATTCTAGGAATAATACTTCTAATAAATCTAAACTTCATTAGTAAGTGATGAAAGCTGCTTTTATACGACATAAGTTATAACTCTTTCCTGAAAGCAAAAACAACCCTTCCCATTCCACTTCTTGTATCTGTATTGCCAGTAAACCGTTCTGAAATGGTTCTGAGTGTCTCTTCTGGTACAAGCAGGATTTACAAAGCTAATTAAGGGAAGTTATGGGTGACATATGGATTTAAGTGTCCTCGCTTTTCTTGTTACTGTTTTTTGATCATCCATTCACAGGCAATTCCAAGTCCTATGGTCATTTGTAATTCGCATAAAAGTGCTTCACAAGATCATTAAGAGAAGTGCTGAGGCAAAAAATAAAAACTATAATAAAAAAAAAGTCCTAGGAGTTCCTGAAGTTCATTCCTTATCTTTTTCTTTTTCTTTTTCTTTTTCTTTTTCTTTTTCTTTTTCTTTTTCTTTTT
>VZTE01006369.1:5101437-5215900 GCA_013397775.1 Eulacestoma nigropectus | reverse complement strand
AGAGGAGAGGAGAGGAGAGGAGAGGAGAGGAGAGGAAACAGGTATTGAGTCATAAGACTAGAGATACAGCTGGCGGTGGTGATTCAGTGCATGTGGGGGTTATAAGACTTGATGGGGTGAAGAGGCTTCTATGAAGATTTGCAGGCAGACCTAGAACAAGAACATCCAAAATGTCAATTCCTGGATACAGAATTAAATTTTGACCCTCAGTCCTGGTGTAGAGTAAAAGAAAAAAACAGAAAATTGCACAAGAAAAGATAAAAAGGAGCTATCCAGAACTCAGGGAGATGGTGAGATGTATGAGACTGAAAAAGATGGCAAAAGTAAGTCTAGGAACTAATGAAATGACCTGCAGCTCCTTACAAGCTCATAGCCACCAGAAGGTGATGCTATTCCACTTGTTATTCATGAGAGGACAACAATGTGACAAAAGTCCCAGTGACAAGGCAGAAACTTGAAATGAAGTTAAGAAATGGATAAAGAGATTTCTAGCTGACTAGCAGCACACTGTGTGTGCTGGCTTCCATCTTGGGTCCTATGTTCCTAACTGCTGTTGGTAAATACCTTCAGAATGACAGATGATGTACTAAGACTTAAAACTCTGAGAAAAAAACCCAACAAAATGAAACTAAACCAAACACAAACAAAGAAACAAAAACCACGACAAAACATCAAGAATTAGGGACCTTTTTCAGGTGACATTTGCATTGAAGCTAGCATCCCATCAGCATGTCCCATCTGCTGGCCACAGAAAGACAGACCAGTAATTCTAAGGACCGTTTATTAAGTACAGCATTTCCAGCTGAAAGGAAATGATTGAAAGGATGAACGGTGCCCTACAAGTGCCTCTTGTCTGCATTGACAAGAGATCATTAAGTCAGGTGTAGATGTCTGTATCTACCTCTGAGCTTGCATTCCACTTAGAAGAAGAGCCGGGTTCTTAACTAAGAATTTCCAAGAAAGACTTAGTACAGTACTGTTATGATTTTATGAGAATCACACAACCCTGTTGTCTATTTAGTGAAAATTATTGTCTCTTGCTGTTTGGTAGCAAGATAGATGTATCAAAGTCTATTCAAAATTCTTCATCTTCCTCATCTGTAATGGAAGAACTAGGAAACTGATAGGATATTCAACCATGCTTTTCTTCGAGAAGTTATCAATGCATCATTTATTCTGTCAAGATGATCTCCTGTGAAAATTATTCACATATATACAATATTTTTATGAGACCAGGCATACAAAATTAATTTATTACTTTTATTATTGTTACCTAGGAAAGATTTTGTTATTTAAATTTTCTTGCATCATTAAATTTTCTCACATCATTAAATTTTCTCTGAAATAAACGGATGGCCTTAATACAATCTTCATTTGTTGTAAGCCTGTAAAATGAGAAGTGAAATGCAGTTGCTTTTTACACCAGATTCAACAAGCTAAATTGCCAGAAAAAAAGCTCTTCTTCAGACATACAGCATAAGCAATGACTGGTACTGTTTAGTTTAAATTTCTTCTAGTTGAACTACTTCAAATCATATCATCTTAGATGATATGATACAAACAGTATTCTAAAAAGGAACACAGCATCCATTTCTTCCCACTGGAAAGAATGGTGTCTAAGTTGCTCAGGTTTCTACCAAAGCTGGGTTAGATTACCATCTCTTTGAATTGACTTGCAGGATGTAAGGGTGACAGGAACTGACTCCTGGCTGCTGAACCTACAGAGGGGAGATCTGAGGGCATTTAAACCCCATAGCTGCACCTGGTTGATGACCTCCAAACTGACCATTCCCTTTTTCTACTGTGTATGTCTTTCAGTGGCTGTTGCATAGCCTGATTCTTATTTTGCAAATGGATGTATCTGAGTCAGAGAAAAACCTTTCAGTTAAGCAGCAGGTAATGCAAGCCTTCTCTGAAGTGTTGCTTTTATCTTTGTCTTTTTTCAGGGAGGTCTGGTTGCTTCTCAGCCTTTGGGAATACCTTTATTTTGATTATTGCTGTCTTTAACTTGTTGAGGGTTTTCCAGTCTGATTCTTTGTTGAACATGTGAATATGATGAATTTTATACACACAGTCTTTAAATAAAATGATAGCTGGAATTCTCAGCACAGCACCGCATTTTGAAAGAGAGATTGTACAAAGCATGATTTCTCTTTCCTACACTTTTTCCTGGTACTCTTCTCACTGGCAGGCATGCAAATTCTTCACGTCCTACCACAAAACTTTGGCATATTCCACTATCCGTTCCTGATTTCCATCATACTGTGTACTCCGAGGCGACTGTAACATAGTTATGACTGCTTCACTTGATATTGATGCATTAACACATTTGTCAGTGTTATTTTTGAGAAGTGGGGGGGGGTCTTCTGCTCTATTCACACCCTCCAGTAAATCCAGATCTGCACCAAATCTCTCCCTCTCATGACCCTCCCTAAAACAGCTTTCTGGAACCTAATGGCAAAGGACAGTTACCTGACACGGAGATAGAAAGCAGGGCTTTTTTTTAATTTTACTACTTTGAATGCATTGTATAAGCTTTAGGAACTAGGGATGCTAATCCACAGTAATCATCTGAACATTTCCATGCACCCATTTTGTTGATTGAATGAAAGACATTTATAATTGACTGAAATCCCTTGACAGCAAGGAGGTGCTTCCTGTGAATAACAACTGATGTGTCTTCTGTATACTCAGACATCACTGACTGAGTAACAGGGAAAAGCATTAGCCAGAAGAAAGCAATCTTTGTTTTTCATGTCAAAATTCCTGGTATATTAACCTCCAGTTTTCTTCTAGATTTGTTTATCTAGGAAAGTACGTGTTATCTATTCTGAGAGAAAAATAAGACAATTATTGAAGCCAACAAAACATAACGGTTAGAATAGCATTAGCATATACAATAGCTGGGAGAAAGCAGGATAGGGAGAAGCTCAGGAGCATTTAGGGGGTGTAGAAAGCATGGGATTTGCTGTTCATGTACACAGAAGACACTATTTGGGAAATACAGTGTGGTACTTGGTGTGAAAGACATACAAAGCAGTGCCTTGAAATTTGCAGGCCTCAGAGATGCACCTCAAGAAACAAATCAGTCTATACTCAAATTGTAAACAAAAAGTGTTGGTAATAATTTGTTGGTCCTTACTTATTTGCAACTGCCATCAAGCTTTCTGAACTGTAACACTAGAAAGAAAAAACTAATCTCTTTGGTGGAAAACGCATTTGAGGATTAATTTTTACATTGTTTATTGCTATTCTAGTGGTTGTCTTAGTCCAATTTAAAATAATAAATTAATAATAGTAAATCAGGACATTTTTACGCACATCATCATTATCAAACTTTTAATATCCTTTATTTAGAATAGCTATAGCCTAAGAGCAACAAGAAGGCTGCATTCTCTGGAGACCAGAGAAGTTAACTCCCCTAAAGAAAAGAAAAAAACAACTCTGTTTCATGAATCATGGTAAGCAGAGACAAATGAATTTGACCTGCATTCTTGGAAACGGTCTGAAAATTTTAATTTTTTACATAAGATGCAGGAAAGTACTACACAGAGCAACTCTCACCTTTTCCTTTCTCAGACAAACTTCTGCAATCACGTCGCCAGAAAATCAAGGGTAGTGTTTGGTATTGAATTCCAGAGGGAGGAACAGGAACTTTAATGAATTCAGTGGTTCCACATTATAGGGCATGGTGTGACTTCTTTCACCAGTATATCCCTCCTCGTCTTTGTTTTTCACCCCCTGGAAGTTATGGCTGGTCCTCTCTTTCCACTTATCCTTCCCTCTGCCTGAGGTTGGCCCCCATAGTGCTGACTCACTTGTTTATGCAGCTGTGCTCCAAAATCATCCTTGAAATGACCTGGTTTAAGGAAAAAGAAAATGCCGTCATCCCACTTTTCACAAGGAAAAATCAAAAAGTACGCTTTCCTTGGCTCTCTCACATGATTTTTTTCTTCTTTTCCCATGCCTATAACCAAAAAAGACATTCTAAGTGGTAAAAGGTGTTGGGTTTTCAGTGAGTTTCTTGAAGCAAAATGACCAAGGCATAAGCAACAAATAATGAGTAACACTGGATGGCAATTCATTTGGACAATTACACAAATACATTAAGGGAAATGACATCGTTTCCAAGAGAGTTTGGGGCACAAAATAGAAGGGAAATACTTGTCTCAATAAAGAAATTGCTTATCCAGCTCCAGTAGTAACACATTTAGAAAATTAATTTTCGCTGCTGAAAGCTCTTCTGCAATAGTAGATCTGTCCTTTTCCTCCCCTGTGAAATATGGAAATGTGCCTGCAAAGATTTGTGAAAATAAGCAGCCTTCTTTGCCAAGGAAATGATAAGCTGAAACTGTCCTGGTTTTATATCTATATGGATTACAATCCATAACCTTCAGAAATCTATTGTTTGTTATTTTAAAGACATGTGAAGCAAAGTATTGTTCAAATGTATTGTTTGAATAGGACTTTTATTTGTTACTGCATTTTAAGGCCTCTTGAGGGACTTGTCTGTAAATTGCTACTGGCAAACCTTTTAAGATGGAAGGGAAAAATGTGTTATTTATTGAGTGTTGACTGTGCATCAAAAACATACTGTTCCCCAAGAGAGAGGCTTGGTTTATATTGGGTGATATAATACAAGCACACAAACTTCCTGTAGAACGGCAAAAGGCTGCTCAACAAGGTGTCAAAGCATAGGGTGCATGGTACGCATTCAATTTATAGTGGATAATCTCTAGAAAGTGTGGTGGAAAAATACATATTAAAGAGGGATTTGAAACAACAAAGGCATATGGGGAAAAGCAGAGATATGGAGATGTGTAGAAGGAAAAGTCTCCACCGAGAGAACATTTTTCAGTTACCTGAAAGTTTCTTATTATTGAAGTGTTCTTTAACAAGAAAAAAACATTTCAGATTCTTTCATCACTCTGGTGGTAGCTTGTGAGAAATACCTGTACTCCATGATTTACACATCTGTTACACTACTGAGCAAAGGGGCACATATTAAAAATTCATTGATTTGCATGGATCTGAATTTATTTGCATAAAATTAAAGGAGGAGGTTGTAGGTATACTGGCTTTGATCCATTCAGACTTTGAATTTTGCAATATTTTCAGGATTTCTGACTCTCCTTTGCATACATACTATTTCATTAATACCTTGACCTTCACTCTTACCTTTATATAGTCAAAGAATAGTGGGTGGGAAAAAATGCAGTTAGAAAAAAATTTATCCATGGGAAAGCAGTGGTTCATCAGACGTAAGAAAAAAACAAAAGATTTCCTGCATGTGAGAGATTTTAGTATTCTTATTTACTTATGTGCCATATAATACCAATCGTCCCCTCCTTTACTCTCTTACCGATACTGTTCCTCTAAACCGCATGGAATTTTATTTCAATCCTTTTATCACAATTACAGATTTTTGCTGCCTAGACACAGCACACAGATACTTTCTCTTACTCAGAAAAATCTCCCCAAAGTTTTCTAAGCACACCTGTCCATTTGCTAAACCTTTTTCACAGTTCTTCTTGGAGTTCATGGTTTCATGAGGACTTTGTGGGCCAGAGAAGTTCTGGAGTGCCCAGCCAAGGATCAGGATAGACTTTTTAGGGACAGGAGTAAAAACGAAGCAAGCTGTCCATCAACGGTGAATTTTGGTATTGTTTCCAGAAAAACATAGAATGTTTGCCAGTCCAGGGTACCTCAGCTGGTCCATATCGATGCAAGACATGAGAAATGCATTTTCTGCTAGGAAAAACTGGAGGTAGAGTAGGTCTGAAATGTACTTTTTATGTTGTGTGAGGTTTTAATGCTGTTTCTTCTGTGGTATTGTTTCCATGATAAATTCCTTTCTAAAATATGCACACAAGATATTGCAGGCCAGAATTTTAAGGACCTTGTTTGTTTCCCAAATTTGGCTTGTAAGAAGTGTGAAAACAAAATAAATTTACAATTTCACGTACTGCTTTGCACTGTACAGTGTAGCTAGAAATCTTTACATTAAAAATGAACAACAGAGAAGGGCTGAGTCTGCATTACAATCTGATTAGATCTTAGGATTATAAAAGAAAGGACAAGAGGAAAGAGCAGTGCTTTCTTCTCTGCACTGTTTGTACAAAAACGGTGTCTAAATCTCCTTGAGCTTTATAGATTTTATGTTTAGGCTGAGCATTTATTTGCGTCGAAAAGATGAGAATCAGATGCTGCTATGATAGGTTAGGGGTTCCAAACACTTCGCAGATGTGAGAAGTCTGAGGGCCTTTGGTGTCTTTCATGCCACAATATAGGAAAGATATACAACTGTTAGAAAGCATTTATAAGAAGGCTGCGAAGAAGCCTCTAGGTGAAGGATCTAGAGGAGAAGCCATACAAGGAGTGGCTGAAGTCACTTGCTCTGTTCAGCCTGGAGGAGACTGAGGGAAGACTTCATAGTTGTCTGCAGCTTCCTCATGAGGGGAAGCAGAGGGGCGGATATTAATCTGTTCTCTGTTGTGACCAGTGATAGGACCCGAGGGAATGGCCTGAAGCTGGGTCAGGGGAGGTTTAGGCTGAATGTTGGGGAAAGGCTCGTCACCCAGAGGTTGGGCACTGGAACAGGCTCCCCAAAGAAGTGGTCACAGCACCAGCCTGACAGAGTTCAACTATTTGGATAACACTCTCAGGCACATGGTGTGAATCTTGGGGATGCCCTGTGCAGGGCCAGGAGCTGGACTTCAATGATCGTTGTGTGTGGTCTCCCACCTGAGGAGTTCTGCAATTCTGTGGTTCGTTTGGTTATGTGACATGAATTGTGTCATGCTGGACAGTTCTCATGGCTGGAAGGGAAAGACCTGTATCCAGCTGTCCTGCTACACTGGTATCGTGTAAAGCCATGGCTGTGTTGAACGCATCAGTAATATTGCACAGGGACAGAGCCAAGGAGACACAATCATTTGTCTTAGAACACTACAGCCACAGAGAGTGAGACCATGCTCCCTATTGCGTATCCACTGAGGGAACTCAGATTTCTTCCACCCTGCTGCTTTCAGAGAGTTTAATGAGCCCAAACCTCCAGCACGTCACCCAGCCAGAGGTACAGACCTCTGGGTCCTGCAGGGATTGTTACCATTAACCACTGAGCAGTGGTACCAGAATGAGCCTGGGGTAACCTGCAGGTAGAGACAACAAGGAGCTGGGAAGCTGGGAAGGAGAGAGACCAGTCGTCACTCTTCTACAACTGTTTAAGTATCAAACTCTGCAGAATTTCCTCTAAAACAGTGGTCTAGGTGGCTTTTATTTTCCCTGGTGTTTCTGCTCTGCAGTCAGTGCTGATGTCCGGTGTGTTACATGTGATGGCCAGGTGTGCAGGTGTCGCTGTTGTACCGGGGACGGCGAGAAAACGACATAGATTTGATACAGGAAGAAATGGAATTATTTATTAATTTACAGACTTGTTTATATATCTTAGTTCGCTTGAATGGCATAAGGTTATTGGTCCTTGACCATCCACCTCTTAGAATGATTGGTTAAACCCTACAACACCCATTTCAAAATATTTCTTCTGTCAGTAACAACAATCCGGCATAACAATCTTGCACCTGCAAGATAAAGGGATTGGTTTACAAAAACCTCGAACTGTTTTCAGCCAGAATCCATGTGAAAGGAAGGACTTTCACATGGACGCTGGCAGAAAGCTGGAAAATCTCTCAGCAACCGAGCCTTCAGCATCCACGTGCAGGAACCTGGACAAAGTAGTTAAGTGACAGCAGGGATGAGGATACTGTATGCCAGTCAGACCACCAGCTGATTAGTAAACTTGGTTCAGCCTTTCCTTAGCTGTTTTCATTTACAATAGTGGCCAAGTTAAGGAAAAGGGCTGGGTTGGATGGGGAATATTTTCTTGTGAGGTTTTGAAATGTGTTATCGTTCCAGCACATAAAGTTTGTGACTTGCAATATAACATTAATGAAAGTACACAAGAGCATTCTGGGGGGTTGTTGTTTGTTTGTGTGTTTTTAATAAAACAGCCCACTCAGAGTACTTATTAGCTCCTCTAATTTCTGAGAAAACCAAGTTCAAGCAACAACTCTTCCAAGGCAAGAGCAGTGTCTCTGAAATATCTTCCCTCCTAGGAGCACTATCCTGGCAAATCTGGGAAACTTCTTCCTTGTTAACTTGGAAAATGTGATGTCGGTAAAGTACCTGAATTGGTCAGATGGTTTTAAATAGAAAGGAAGAAGAAAACAGAAGACTCACAAACATCTCATGATTAAATATCATCTCCCTTTTTTCCCACAGTCCCACTAACAGAGAATTAATGTGGGATGTGAGAGGTTCCCATTGAATTCAGTCCTCTTCTGGGAAGGATTTCACCCATATTAGGACTGCAATCAAATTTATTGTAGGATATTTGGAGCTAGAAAAGTGTTCTTAATAAGGGTATTTCGTTTAATATAAATAATTAAGTATGGCAGGAAGAATTAGAAAAGAGGTTTTTCACCCTCTGGTAGAGTCTGGATGTCTTGCTCTCCCTCCTGTTATCTAAACCATAACATTCTTAACTTGCTATTCTTCTTTCTTCCCTGCTGCCTATTCATAATAGTTCTTGGACTGGTGGACTACAGGAGCACTGCTACTTCTGGCCAGAAATATCTTCCCTGGAGGAGGACAGTTTTGTAAAATCTCCTCTTAGAGTGCCCCTAGGGGAACATAACGAGACATTTCATTTGTAACTAAGAAGCTTTCACTTAGTAGATACTTCTATCTATTCTTTTCAGTTATCTGTTGAAAATAATTCATAGAGTGTAAATAACGTCTGCGTGTGCCCATGTGAAATACATCAGGGCTGTCATCTCAAAGATGCAATTTTATTAGCTAAAGTATCTGGAGTACTAGTTCACAAACTGGACTACCATTAAGTGCCTAGATAATTACACTCTTGAGCACATTGATCACCTATATAGAGAGTAAGCACCACCATCACGTTGTTAAGACTTCCATTAACCTGAGTGAAATGGAAACACGTCTGTACGTCCTTTCTCCTTTGCATTTTTTAAGAACAGTTTTGATGCTGTGAGCCCATTCCAGAAGGGACAAAATAGCTCTATTAGGATTTCTGGGTCAGCTCTAACTCATCCATAATCTAAGCTCTAATCTTACTCAAAAATGTTTTGCTTTTGCACAGATTAACTGAGAACCAGGTGAGGAGTTAATTAAGTGAGTTTGCTTTGGTAAAGTTTCACTTATTCAGTTTCATGGAGCATAGTCATACAAGTTTTTTTCTCCCACTGCACTTTGTTTTGTTTATCTAAAATTCCTAAACCAAGGAAAGCAAACTTTTGGTTTGTTGGTTTCTAATCAATATTTTCTTTGCATCCCTGCAACCAACAGCACAGGGTGACAATGTCATATTCAAGATAAATGGGCTCTGGAAATGCACTTTTCCTGTATAATTGAAAACAGAGCTACACATTAAAAAAGCACTTACTTTTCGATGTTCTCTTGTACAGGGGAAATTGTCTGGCAGAATGAGTCTAGGTTTGTGCTTCAAAGAGGCAAGAACCTTTCTGATCTCTCCCTACGTATGGTCTCCTTCCATCATGCTCTCTAGTAGAATAATTTATTGCATTTCTTCAGTTCTCTCAAAACACAAAGTCCACCACTTTTTCTTTTCTTTTTTTAAATTTAATCAAAATCCATTATTTTAAAAACAATGTTTTACAAACGGTTAGAAAAACCTATTTCCAGAAATTAATTTTGATATTTTTTTCTATTGCAAACTTTCATGACAGCGAAGAGGCTTAAAGAACGTTTTCCATTCCTCTTTTTTACTATTTGAAGCATTCATCTTTTAGAACTGTTGCATTATTCATCTGTCTCACCTGACTTTAAGGTTTTTTCATTTTTTAATACTATCTATGTTTTACAGTAATAATAATGTAATGATTTCTTGGAAAGAAGTATTTTGCTCACATCACTGATTTGTATTATAGCATACCTTGCCAAATAGTTCAAATATATTTTGACTTCAAGTCTCCGCATGTTTTATGTTCAAATACTGTGCAGGTATTAGTTTTACAGCCAAAAATAATGGTTTAAATATAATAGTTAAAATTAGCTTTTCTTTACCCAGACAACTTCATATTTTCTCAAGTTATTTTATTAATTTTATAAATCTTTTTTTTGGGGACAATATGAACAACAAAATGGAATGCGCCTTGTAGAGTGGCTGTATGACCAGTATTCTAACCATGTCATGTTGTTTTCCATTCCCTAAATGCATCATTTGAAGAGGTGAAGGCTGTAGACTGCACATTGGAGAATGTGTGTCTTTCAAGGAAGGTGCTGGCAACTGCACAGAAAGGAAATGTTGTTACACAAACATTTTCAACCTTTTCCTTTCTTCATTGTGTAAACTTTACCTCCAACACTCAGCTTACATCTCTTATCATGCTAGACCACAGCAAAGGGAGAAGGTGGTAGCTGAAAATCAAATCAGATAAAGAAAGAAGCAATTGCTTGGGTCAAAGAATCAGAGCTTCTGATTCTATGCCTGCTGCCTTGGCTAAGCATCTTTTTTCTCTGTTCATTGTTCAGCTGGGAATCTTATCAATCTCGCACACTTTCTTTAAGTCCACATAATGGCAGCGGCAAAAAATTTGTCTTGGATTTTTGCAAAGACTTGTGTCTGAGGTTACTGTTGATAACTGCTCAGATATCTGGTGCTTAACATTATAGTATGATGAGCACATCCTTAAAGTCCACAATTAGTACAAATTAATTTCTAGTCTTTGGCTTTAATATACCAATAATTACAGTTCTTTCTGGATGTTAATAAATAGATAAGCTGTAAACATTGCTGGCAAAAATTCTAGAACTGGAGTATCCCAAATCACTATCTCTATTTTAAAATTATCTAATAGTTCTTCCAGACATTTCAGAAACAGGTCAGAACACTGCAATTTTGTCACTTCATGTTGAGTAAGAAATTCCTGTTTCATCACCTGCTTCATGCAAACTACTGCAGGGTTTATCAGGAATAAATTAGCATATTCTTACGACCTCAAATTTGAAATGAACATTAATCTGCTGATCCTTTACTGGTGAAAAAGCATTTATTGCATGAAAAAAAAAGGTGATATTTAACAAAGGGAACCCTTTTTTCTTGTCTCTGTAGTTCTTCCTGGAAGATGATTTTGAAGGGGGCCAAAGAAACAGCAACAACAACTAAACCTTGAACTTGTAGGTGCACCTGCTCTAATCAGACAGTAGAGAAAAGGTAATTTAGCCATACTCCATTGGTTTTGCCAGCATGGTTGCAGTGGGTCTAAAATAAGGGCTTTTAAGTCTTATGTGCCTTGCAGTGTCATGAAGTTTCTAGGGCTCTCAAAGAAACAAACAAATCTTCATTTCTGCTGTTGTTAAGGAAAATTTCTTCCAATTCCTTTTGTTATCATATTATCATCTTTATTTACATTCTCCAGATCCTCTTGTATAAGCTCTTCCTTTCTGTAAAACCTCAGTTTGTATGTAGCAAGAAGTTCATGATCATTCTCATTCAGTTTTATTCTGGCCTTGTATGGCCCATTTTCAGTACAGAGCTCGGTTTTGAAATTTAAGTAGTACTTCAAATTCAACCACTGTGCCACACTTTGATTTAGCTGTTAATGTCCTACAGAGAATGTCACTCCCCTATTAGAGCTGGAGTAATTTTAAGTTGTTACCTCAGATGCATTAACATTGCACAAGGCAGAAATACGATTTGATTGACAAGGAGAGGTTTTAGCTGGAAAAGTCCTGAATGTAAACTTGACAAATGAACAAGCATGGCATGGAGATCACAGGAGAAAAATAACTAAGGAATGGCAGGAGATTTTTTACAAAATTGCTTTTCTGATAAAGTCACATTTCAAGCTGAATGATTAGCACTTACTCAGCAGATCACCATGCACTGACCTTGGTAGTATCACCAGGGTCAGATTTGCATACATATTCACATGCATGAATAATTCTCAAATTTTCCATTACATTAGGCACAAACAGGTTGGGTTTTTTTTGTATAATGCATGAATGTCTTCTCCATAATCCTTTTGAATTGAAGAAAGTGGGTTCATTCTTAGAATAACTTAGCACACTGTTGTGTTTTCTCCTTACAGTTGTCTCCCTGAAAAGCCCACTTTCATATTAAAGCTGGTTTTTTGTAAAGTGGTTTCCCGTTCTTCTGTAGTAATTAAGTAATGGCAAAATACTGATCATCCATGCTTGGGATGTGGTACCACCTGCTTTCAAGTCACTGACTGATATTGTGCAAGAGCTTTATATAGCCTATCATGCTATCAGGTATAACCTTTTAATGCTAATAGTTGTTCCAGAGCAGCAGCAGAGAAAAGGCAGGATTCTTTCTGCAAAAATAAGGTGGGAGAAAGGGAGTAATCTTTCTCCTGCTCAGACTCGTCACTAAGCAACACATGGAGATACCATGTTCTATAGCAAGTGGAATATTCTATACACAGAACTTGTTCTTCTATTTCCTTCTGTAAGTTTTTGTTTTCAAGGTGACTTAGCTCTTTAACATAGGCACATACTTGCTACTAGAGCTGCACAGGAGATGGAAGTCCCTTGTCTTGAAGGGTTTTTAAATATTAAGATATAGATTTACTTCAGATCTAAATGAAACATAATAATCTGCAAATTATTTATGTAGAAAAAAAGTCGTTATATTATAGTATTTTTATTTTTCATGTTATAGTAATGTTCCTAACTGCCAAAATATCAATCTACAGATAAACCTTTATGGGATTTTGCATCATCAGGTAGCTGGCTCAGAACATAGAGCATGCAACTGAAAAATTTCTAAAAAGTTAAGCAGATGGATTTAAATAATAGAGGAACTGCTGTGTGTACGGCTAATAAAATCCATCAGCTATAGCTATCCTTCCAGCATAGCAGAAACCTAAGAACTATTTTGAGTATTTGGAAGTGGTTTGAGGTTTTTTGCATCACTGAAAACAGCAATATCTGAGAAAATAACTCCATTCACTTATTTCTATTAGAAGCTACAGCATTTCTTAAGGTAAAATCTGTTTTTTAAGTAGTAAATTCACTACAGTCATCTTTAGAGGTATGTTGTAGTTTTCAGTGTATTTTGTATGTTCACATAGAAAAAGTATTTTTGTTGCATATTTTCAATTTGCTGAGTGTGTGATTCTGAATTTTTCCTGCCTTTGTCATTTTTGTAGGTCACGCTTTAACCTACACCTGTAATGTTTGCACAGCATGAACAGTGCTTGCTGTACCTTGACTTATCACATTCACTTCCACCATTGTCAATTCAATTGGACAAGAAATGGTTATAGCCTTCTGCAAGGTCACATGTGATTCAAGGAGGAATTTCTTACCTATGTGAGAGATGT
Source organism: Eulacestoma nigropectus (assembly GCA_013397775.1). Classification (NCBI taxonomy): domain Eukaryota; kingdom Metazoa; phylum Chordata; class Aves; order Passeriformes; genus Eulacestoma; species Eulacestoma nigropectus. The sequence goes on along the minus strand of VZTE01006369.1, from coordinate 5,202,506 downwards.
GTTTTTTCTATAATTTGGGTTCATATAATTTCATCTGATGCTGTAGGATTCAGATATGCTGGTGAGATACCTCAGTGCAGCTGCATGCTATCCTGTTCACACCCCCTACTCTATATTTATAGCTGAAACATTTAGTTTATGGAAGAGATTTTTAATACTCTCATGCAGTTGTGTCGTTATCATCTGCTAAGAGAAAGGGAGCAATCTATGCAAATGCTTTCAAGTAAGCTGTATTCTCATGCTTCAGGAAAAGAGAAACCTTGTCATTCCAGTGGTTGCTTTTAAACTGTTGACTCTAAGGAAACAATGTATTCAAGGCTTTTATGAGCTTTAAAGAAAGTGTGTGGGAGGGATCAAGGGAAGGTGTTCATCCTCCGTGCCAGGTTATGGACATGAGAGAGATCTACAGTCCCAGCACAATAAACCTCTGTGTGGAAGCAATGTTTATCTCCTATGGAGATAACATCTCAGCATCACAGCCACCACTAAGAGCTGCACAGATCAAAGCTGCTAAATATGTCCTTGAGTGCTTAATTTTTGTTCTTGATAAAACATCTCATCAGCATTGCCTATTGTCTGGGAGAAACACAGTGAGAGCACCAAGAGGATTGTTGGCAGAAAGAGTAAGGATAAAAGACAAAAAAAAAAAAAAACTAAGGGAGGTGTTCAAGCCAGTAGCTGGAGCAAGGGGGTCATGTTCTGATTTGCCTTTCAGGGATTAAAGTCTTGTCTTTATAACTCAGAGTTTTGTATGTACCTTGAAGATTAATGGGTTTCATTGCCTTTTAAGTTGGACAACAGCACAAACTCTGAACTGTTGTCAGTTTAGGGAGTCACCCTTGCTATGAACTGTACTGTATTCAGCCTGTAAATATTTTGCTTCATGTTTACAAAGAAAAAGTCAGGGTCCAGAAGTTAATTTTAGATATATAGGAGACAGTGATCTCTATATAAATGCACATTAAACTGTTTTCTGTTGCATAAAAGACTCAAAAAACTGTGAGGGTACACGACTCCAGATCGTTAAATACATTATTAAAAAAAAAAAAAGTGCAAAAATTCCCCACCTGGGCTAAATATGTTTTAGATGAGATAAATGTATCCAAGTGAGGAAGTCCTGATTGCCCTTTGGTCCATAAAGGAGCTAAACAATGTAATAGCTGAATGACTAGCAATTATGTTTAAGAATTGTGAAAAACTGAATACAAAACATGTTATTTATCCTTGAAAGAGAGAGTATGGAGGACATGGAAAATTATAGCTCACAGCACTTAAATTTAATCCCTGCAACAAATCATTAGGCAATCAGTTTAAGTATCTAGAAGGTAAGACAGTGATAAAAGCTATCTAACATTCGTTCTTCCAGAGTGAGTCAAACCAAACAAGCTTTGGAAAAGGTGGTAAATATAAGATACTTTGACTTCAGTGCAATTCATAGCACCATCTCAAACGGTATTCTGTGATTATGTGATTCCCAGAAGCATACTGAGAAAGTGAGATGAAGATGAAATCTTCATCAGATAGGTGTGCAGTTGGCCAGAAAAAAAATCACAGATAACATATACTTATCACCAACGTTTCAAGGCATCTTAGAAGTTCTAGGGGGACTCTTTGGAGCTCAGTTATATTTGGCATTTTCTATAGTAACAGAAAATGGTATAAAGGTTTAATTTATGCTGTTTGTATCTGGTACCACGTAGGTATAAAGAAGAGCTAGCAAACCCTTTAGCTCGAGATCAGGATAAGAATAAAAAGTCAGCTTTTGAAATAGACCCAAAGTCATGAAATCAGAAAAGTCACAAAGGAAAACAATGGTTAACAAAAAAGGGTATGAGATGTATACAGGTTCATAAAAGCAAATACTACTTTTGCCCCTACTTTTTTGGTATATTCTGTGTTAAAAAAATGAGACAGCCAACCTGTTCTCTTTTTACTACTTGGGAAATCTTACTTGGAACACTAAACTCTGACAAAGATATTGCCAAACTAGGAGAATATCTTGAAAACAACAAGCAGGATGCTAGGGCATACAAAAAACCCTGAAAAACCATACAGTCACTGCAGGTGACTTTGATCTGCACAAAATGGTGCAAATGTGACAGATATGGTATGTATGAGAAAGTATGGTAAGTAAGCTTTGCAGGTCACTGTTGGATCACTGAGTATTTTAGCCCTAATATTTAGGACCATGTTGGGGACACCTTTATCTTGAGCTCAGCACCTTGGAGAGAATGCTCAGACTTAGGGATGTCAACTTACATTCTGATTGCTATGGGCTAGATCAAAAGTGTGCACAGTGTAGTGAACTGAGTCAACACCCAGGGTGGGGTGAAAAATGGTGAGACCTGTACATCGTGATAGTCGTTACATCATAACATCATCTGAATGATTCTTGGTGGTCAAAGAACCTATTTTCTATTCAAAGGAGTGAACAAAAAAGAATATGAAATCCAGTTTCAAAGCTCAGGTCCTTATATTTTTTTTAAAGTGCTTAATTCCCAATAAATCAATTGTAATTAAGTTTTAATTGGGGTGAAGAAATTGAATAAATCCATGGCTTCTGTGATGTAAGTATTTCGAACGAACAATGAAGACACTGGACTGCTCTCTTAGACATGTATTTTAGCGTGCAAATTTGAGGAAAGCAAAACTTTTTTTGTGAGTCTTGATGTGATTCTGATCTTCCCTTTAGCTTTGGTGTGGATACCGAAATGCTGCTAGCAAATGAATTTTCCAGCTTCTTTCCTTTCTCACGCAGGGTATGAAAACAGTAAGATAGTTTGTCCAGACGATAGACATATCTGGTGTTTTGCTAAGTTCTGTTTATGGTACACTGAGAAATGTTTTACTGTGGATGTGATAGAACCTGAACCAATCACCCTAGGAGGAGTGTGAACATTGTCCAATCGCTTTATGGAACTAGACTACATAAAAATGATTGTAAAATTAATAAATAATTCATTCTTTAGCTGGATCTGATGTTGCTGCATCTCTCAGTTCCTGGCTCTACAGGGACACTTTGATTCTTCAAAATCTCCCAAGCCAGGTTTTTTTTTTTAATAGGTAACATAAGCAAAGTTTTGATCAGTGGTGATGTATCATTCTCTGTTGTCTTAGACATGCAAAAATGACAAGAAGTAACAGAAGGGATTGAAATCATTGAATTTTAATCTATCTGGGAATTATTTAGCAGAAACGTACTTAGTCTTCCCTTCCTCATCCCTACTGTCAGTTTATGACCTTCTCAATCTGACATGCCTGCTCAGGTTCTACTTGTCTCCTCTTGGGTGATATTTCAACATGGGGAAAAAAGAGGTGCCTCCTCACTCAGAAAATGCTATCAGTGGTACATCTAGTCTCACCTCTCAGCTGTTTTAGAGGCACCTTTATTTGCAGTTTGCTTCTAATACATTGGGGATCTCTTCTACAGCCCAGACACCCACTCAACAGCAACAAGGATATACCCACTTCTAACCTGATAAATCCGCATTTGGCTCCTCTATGAGAAGCCCCAGTGTGTATTCACCATTGCAGTCATGAATGAGAGAGACAGTTCCAGTCAAAAAAAATATCCTTACTTTGTTTCTACTGCAGATCAGAAGATCTCGGCAAGAGCTGCTTCTAGAAGAACTAGACATATGTGTTTTGCTCATATCTCATCAAATCCTTTCTTTGCTGTCCTGTTATGTTCCCATATATCACATGCTTGTCCTCTTCTAAACCAAAAGAAAGAGGAAACTATTTCAGAGTCACTCTTCCTTTCATTCTTCTCTCTCAGGACAGTATAATGGCATCAGAGTTGTACTTCTACAACTTAACAGCTTTTTAAAACTCCATTCGAAAATCTTCATCTTTTTTTAGCTTTCCATACCTATGAATTCCATGTCCACATGCGGAGTGCTGGTAGGACTAGTAGTTATTCATCCATTATCTTGCCTACAGTACATTAAAATGCAGTACTTTGCAGATTGTATAAGAACTTGCTAGTTAATAATAATGTTTTTATTTATTAATGCACGGACAAAAATAAATGTTTTCCATTTAAGAACAGAAAACCAAGGATGTTTTACAATCTGAGCCAAGTTATGCATTTATATAAATTAAATGAACATTTTTTGTTTGGTCTCAACCTCCTCTGGTAACCTGTGATGATTAGGAACATATATGGCTTATTTCAAAAAGTCATACGACCTGAAGTTGTCAAGTAAGAAATTCAGAATGATGGATAATTCAGCATTAGCTATGGAGGCAAAGTAAAGGTGCCAAAATGCTATAAGTAGTTGTTTTATGTTAAGGCTTTCAGTTTAATAAAATACAACATCCACTGGCCATCTCCTTTGGACCAGACTAAGGGTTACTAAGTTGACTTCAGCAATACCTGGATCTTACATACACGTAAGACTGGACTTGTACATGTGCATAACTTCCGGCCTAAGGTAACTTCAATGATTTCACTGGGAACACTCACATGAATAAAATTAAGCATATACCTGAGTGTCCTAGGGAATCCTAAGCAGGAAATGTAAGATTTACCTTCCCAAAAGGAATATTAATATTGCTATGTTACATTTACTACTCTATATGCTACATCAATTTAACAAAATAAAATACATTATGTTAAACAGTTTAGAAGAAAAGTGAGCACAGAGAGCACTTCACAGCTAATGTTTTTTGCGATGTTATTCCTGGTATTCAGTGCAGGTTTTCTCAAGAGATTCTCAAGAATTTTGCTGTGTACATTTCAATGAGACATTTTTGTTCTTTCTTATGCAAACATTCAAAGTGCCAACAGCTTCTGTCAGTTTTGCTAAGCTGTACATGGGGATTGAGAAGTGATGCTGCAAATTGTGGAGTGCTCCATAAAATTTCATAACGACATCCACAGTAAAAACAACGGAGTATGGAAAGGTGATGTTCTGATGGTATCTGTGGGAGACAAAATGGAGACAAATAATAGTAATACAATTGAGGGGAAAAAATTAGACACCTTTAAGTATAGGAATCATGTAAATAGAACAGAATATATCAGCTCAAAGTATAAGCATTACATACATACATACCAAAAACTTTGGGCTGTGAATTGAGAATTCAGTTCTGGAATTTGCGGAGAAAAAAAAAAGGTACATTAACAATCACAAGACCAAAGCATCCATTTGATGCTGAAAAAAAAGGCTGCAGGATGCATAAGTTAGGACATTTGTATTTGAGATACAAAAATAGTCACGTCACAGTGGTAGTACAGCCTTAGGAATATCATGTGAAGTTTTAGTCATTCTGTTCAGGAAGAAAAAAAATTCAGACTGGGAGAGCTGTATGAGAGAACTGTCGAAATTATCAAGGCAACTGAGCTTTTTTCATATAAGGACTAACATAGTCTGATTCATGTGGTTTTCAAAAAAAAAAAAAAATAAAGAAAAGAAAAAGGAAAACAGTGCAATAAACCCATTCTTTTAAATGTATAACATGCTGGCATGGGAAAGAGTTATATAAGCTCTTCAATGATTTAAAACAAATGGCATTGATTTGGACTGGGAATCAATAAAATAGAAGTCTGAAATTACAAGAGTATAGGTATCAAAAGACCGAAACCTTAAATAGAAAGTGAATACTTCTGGAAACAGAAATCCTAGTATTTCAGCAATGTGTAATAACAGCTATTCTGGAAAAGATCACGCATTTCAGTGTATTTCAGTAAGAGGATTCAACATTATGACAAAAGGTAGTGATTGTAGTTGGACATAACTTCTGTAGTCCTTAAAAAGATGAGATGATAAGCCAATACTTATTCAACAGGAAGAAGCAGTTTTCATACCATTTGCTTCCTGTATCCCCATCCAGAATTAAATTTCAGCCATTTTCTTACCAAGAACTCCTCTGTGGTTAGGATCCTTCTCAAAAAAAATCCCATAACAGAAATACAGAATTTTAATATATATAAGCTTATGAATAAAACAGTTTTAGCTCAAAAGACTGAATGTTACAGAAAGTTTTTGACATCAGTGTTGAAAATGAAATATTTCTCAAAAGAAAATGTCCTTAAAAGTCCCTCATAAACAATCTAGATAAACTATTCCAAAATAGTTTATATGTACCAAAACTTAAATTTAAGGGCTCTTATACCAAGTTTACCCTAGCATAGTTCCACTGAGTTCATCAAGATGCATCACAAAAAAAATTTGATGTGGCTCAGAATTAAGCCTATCCTAGGCTTGACTGAAAGAAACTGGCTGAGCTTGTGCAGTGAAATATCAATATAGTAAGCTATGCAGGAAGGGATCTTCTGTGGATTCAATTTAGGTTTCACATCTGCTTTCCCACAAGTGTGTGAATGGATATTTTCTAATTTCTAAAGCTCCATATAGCTTATGAATCTCCATTGTAATGGGGTTGGTGCTTTTGATTTTTTTTTTGGTAGTAGTAGATCATTGACATTGTAACATCTTGTTTTACATGTCCCCAGTTTTTACAGCACTGGAAAAATATCTGAAAATATGTCCAGCAGAATTTACTTCAAAGCTCCTTTTTGCATCTGGCATTGATTGTCTATGTAACTTCCATAATACAAATGAAAGCACAAAAATATTACAATTTGCTAAGTAGGAATTTCAATGGAAAAAGAACAATTTCATTGAAAAAAGCAAAGTAAGCAAGGCTTATGAAATTTTTACTGTATCCTAAAACTCAAATCTAGGAAAACCAGTTCCTTTCTAAAAACAAAAGAGATGTTATGTAAAATGCCATATACATGGAGATGAGAGGAATTATACCTCTGAGTTAAGAAAGCGTTTTTTTCTTCAGTGCTATTTAATAACAGTATTTAAATAAAATGCCACCAATAATTTTTTCAAAAGAGGCCCAATTCTCCAGACACTTGACTATTCCCCCAGCCTGACACACATTCCTCCTCCCTGCAAAGCTCTATGCTGGGTTACACAGCCATGTCCTCCCCTCCCCTAGAGGTCAGTGGCAGATGAGTCTGCTCAGAAATGCCCTTCCCAGAATCAGCCCCAGACCTGCACTTCCCTCTGCTTTTGAGTCATCTCAAAAGCCTTGGCTTCAGCAGGAGTTAAAATTTTTTTATATGAGGTGCTCAGCACAGTCTAATATGCAAATCCTGAGCAGAAAGGCCATGCCAAAAATCAAAATAAACTTCAGAGAAGGAAAAAAAATTGGCGTTTTGGGGACATATGTATGTTCAACTCCTGAGGTTCAGGGTCAATTTTTTACAGCAACATGTAGTGTACAACAATTAATTTGCTTTGTTTTGATGGCTATATGCCCGCAGTATAAATTCTGAAAATTATTAAAGAAAAATAAGGAAGTGTTTGTCTAGTAGTGTGTCAGATTCAAGAGCAATTTGAGCCTACCTTCTCTGAGCATATTGTGAATCCCTCGTTATTTCATTATCCAAAATTGCAATGGTCATATTTCTTGCCTAGCCCCATTCAGGCTCTCTGCACAAACTGAATTTCATCCATTAAGCAGATTGAGGATGTTCTTATTATATTGTTAGTGTCATTGTCAGCAATGATTTATGTTTAAGAGAGTGTGGACAAATGTACAGAGATTCATATGTGATGGTATTGTCCAGAAACTGTCTGTCATTGGTGGAAAAATATATAATTTCATTCTAAATAAGTTGCCTATTATCCTCTACTTTAGCTTTATTAAGAGCTGATAATTACTCTGCTAGCCTAGCTCAGTATGTATTATTTCATCTTTTGTTATTAACTACTGGAATTACTATCCCTGCAGTTTGGAAAGAGCTCAATATTCTTTCATTTGACAGATGGCTTACCAAAATCTGGGTAAGTCTTAGCCATGAGGAAAAAAGCCTCCAAAACATAAGCCCCAGGAACAATTCGCAGTACAGATATCTGAATATATGACTATTTTTGGTATTATGCTGCAGCTAGCATTAGAAGAGAAAGTCAGAGGTTTTTGTAATGGTTTTTGTAATGTTCTTCTCTTTACACTCCCAAGTGATATGGATCCACTAGGATGTAAATAGGTTGCCTCACTGTGTGGCACTACTTTTCCAAATTAGATTGCATCCTTCCACATTCTTTGGGAGATGTAGCTTCCAATTTACTTCCTAGCAAGTGGACTTCAAATAAGACCTTTCAATTCTCATTCAGAAAGTCTGACCTTATTCCGAAATTCTCGATGTCAGTGTAGCCTTCTGCTCATTCAAGCAACTCTTTAGGACTTGGACCTCTATAATTTTTGTCATCAGGCTAAGGCTTACAGGAAGAAGTAATTTGCTTCAGTTAAAATGCAGGATAGGTAGAAAACATGAGAACATATCTGAAATAGAAACTGGAAGCATCAAGACACTTGGAAGCTGAAAACAACTGCTTTCATTTTAACTTATGCTGCTGAAATAATAGAGGAGAAGGGAGCAGTTGTGAAACAGTGGAAGAAAGCAGCGTGTTGTCAGAGGTGAGGTGGTAAGTCATTAGCATTTTCTGTATGTGTGTGTAATTATGACTTAAAGAAAATTAAGGTGTTAACTAAAGATCTGGGATTTTTATAACCAGTAGTTTCAATTATTCCTGAAGGTCAGATCCAAGCCATCTTGCTCAAAATATGTAGCCTTGCCCAGAAAGTGTCATACTGACTTGAGTTGACCAGCTTGAAAACCAGTATGTTTATCATTATTTTCCTTTCCCTCTTTTTTCTAATGACAATTTCCGTTGTGTTCAATGAGACTTTTGATGATGAAAAAAAGATTTTAATTTTAAAAGGAAGGAAACATATATGTTATTGCTCTCTGATCATTGCTGTGGAATTCTTTCTCAAATGTAGCACAGAAATTTCTTTCAAAAGTATTTGCTATTTTGGACAAAATTATCCTAATTAGTAAAATTGTTTGCTTTTTGTCAAAAAGGCTCAGTGCCAGTTATGCATGAGAACAAAAAAAATACTACAATCCTTGTGGTAAAATGAGACAAATATGATTTGCTGAATATTGAATGATTTGAAACATACCATAGCATTGACTGATTAGGGAAAAGACAAGAAAATAAATGAGGCAACTTTTTCTTAACTCTTTAGCTTTTTAAGAAGCTAAACCACTGTGATGCTATGTAAGTAAAGTATGGCTAGCCTGAAGCAGAGAAATACAGCTAATTACGTGCTTTTCTAAGACAAGCCATGCTAATTTGTTCTAACATTTACATTTCCATTTTAATGAGATTTCCTAGCTTCCACAAAGTTTGCAGTTTTGTTCTAAACCTAACAAAAACCATTTATGGTGAAGTTTGGCTCGTAACAAATGTAGACCTCTATGACCCTGTGATTTTAACTGCAGCTTTTGTGCAGGGTGTCTTTAGTAAGAATGATACCTGGAGACATAAGGAGCACTTCATAAAGCAGCTCAGTGACATCTGCACAATAGGACACTGATGACTGACTGAGCACACCACTCCTACACTGAAGGGAATGTGCTCATGTGAGTGTCTAGATACACAAAAAGCAGGAAGCCAACTGTTATTAAACAGGCAGATCAACTACCCTTTCTATGTATTTGTAGATTCAAGCTGATTAACTCTTCCTTGTTCCTCAGTGATTAAATGATCAAAAATATGCTTTACCTTGGGAATTACTAAATTGAAATTCAAGTGCAGGAACACAAATCATGAAGATATAAACTCTCAGGCATGTTTGTGCTACAAGGATTTCTGTGCCTGAGTCTCAAACATTAACTGATTGAACAAATAACATATACTACTTTGTACTAATGGAAACCAAGCCAAGTAATATGTAAGTTGAATCCCCACTGAAATTCAGTCAACCACTAGATGCCAGGTTTGAGGGTAAAGAACAATCACACCTGAATGGTAGCACAGAAGAATGAGAATCCCATCAAACAGGCTGGGCTATTTGAGAACAATATGCCGATACCAAGAAATAGTTTCTTTGAGGGAAAGAAATGCCTTCTTCGGGGGATGCTGATTACTAACTGGAGGTAAAATATAAAATTGATAAGCCAAAAAGTAACAATAAAGGAGGGCTGAGGGACTGACACGACTGCCAAAGAAAAATCAGTACTTTATTTCATTGGCAGCTCTTCTTCATTCTTTCGATTAGCTTGGACACATCTTTTATCACTTTATGTGTCACCTGTTTTCCCTTGGAAAAAGGAAAGTGTCGCTCATAAAGTTGAGAAGTGAAGCCTACTAATGCAATATTTTTTCCTTCCATAAAAAAGATAGTAATGAAAGCAGAAAACCAACCATTTCTCTTGGTGATTATTACCACTTCAGAATATGATAAGTGAATTGAATATTATATTTTGCATATTTAGCATTTAACCTGATCTTCTTCATCAGGAGGTACAGAACATTTATGTATCCAAAGCGGTACACTTGAGTAATTATCTAATAGCCATAAACAATGGTTCAGCCAAGTGGTAATTATCAGTACAACAAATTATTTTTATGATACAGAATGTTCTCTGTATTAGACAGTTAAATGTCTTCAATTATGCCCATGATAAGATTTGATGAAAATAAACTTTTATGGGATTTTTTTGCACATCTAACTTTGCCTGACATTTTTAGCACGACTTTTGGATTCGTCATTCATTTTTCTGGCATTCAAAAATGTTCCCTATCATATGCTTGCTGTTCCCCCATGTTTATACTTGCACACACACACACACACACACACACACACATTATTTGGGTTCCTTAACTATTCACCTCTTTGCAGTAAAGAGGTAAAATAAAGAGAAAAAGCAAATTATATGAGGAAAACAGTATTCAATACTTCATTTTCCTTCTCAGTTTCTGACAACGCTAGTAGAGAGCAAGCCCCTCATGGACAGGAGACACTGTAAAAACAAAGGGTGAAAGAAAGAATTCTTCAGTGCATACAGGTCTGTTTGGTTCCATCTACATCAATGGAGGCACTGTGGTTTTACATCAAAGTTCAAAAGCAACTGTTCTGGGGACCCTGCAAAGTCAGTCATAATGATGTATTTGCAGATTACTATCTTGATCAGGTTACAGATTGAAAAAAAAAAAGTAGAGTTGTATGTTGTCCCTCCTATTATGCACACCTGTCAACAGCCATAAATAGCTGTAGCAAGTGACATTTTAGCGAATTTTTACAAATAAATATTTGATAAGAACCCTAGGCAGTTGGCCTGCCTACCAGGCCACCATTAAGGACAAGCTCTGAATAACAGACAATGCAAACTGCTCAATTTTTTCTTTAATGTTAATGTTGTAGTGATCACAGGACCAGAGTTGCAATTCACATGCTAAAAAGCCATTTAATTTATCTTTGGAAACACCACTTAATTTTCTCTTTAAATACTCGATTTATGGATTGGTTTCTAAAAGCTATAAAATCCTCAAGTGTATGTGTTTCTCCTTGAAATTTAATCTAGATAGAGATGTTCTTTTTTGGGATCATGTCATTCTGCTGGAATGAGAGGTATCAACTGGGCAACTGGGTTATTGTTAACTCTTTACTACAGCTCCCAGACCAGACACTACCATCCCCTCTGATCCACAGATGTTTGATTGTGTGGGTGCTCCTTGCACCACTCTGTCTAACATCAAACAGAATAAATTTAATGGTTTATAGACAAGGCTTTTGCACTTTGGAAGGATGCACACAGTTCATTCTCTGGCCCAGGAGAAACAGTGAGGCATGATGTGATAAGAATAGACACCTTTTCATTCAAAAGAGAGTGGCTTTACCTCCAGAACTATCCCTGGTCCAATTACTGCTCCTTGAACCCTAAGTGAGTGTTATCCATGGTGTTCTGATATCTGCCTAAAACACGGCAGAGAGACTGCTAGCAACAAATCAGTATAGGCAGTCCCAGGACAGTGCTTACAGACCTGAGCTCTGGCCCTATTTAATTTACTAATCCCACAAAGCAAGTTAACTGAAGCTGAGAGCCAGTGCCAGTGCCTGGTCTACTCTGGGGGCAAATGGGGTGGGTGGAGCAGAAAGTTCCTTTATTAGAGAACACTCCTTTCCCTCATCTGGAATCAAACCCCAGATCCTCGCCTCTTCCCATTTTCCCTTTACTGCCGAGAATGCAGAGGATGGCCGCCTGCTGCTGCCCCAGATAGCTCAAGAAAGACAAACTGCTGTACTACAAATGTCATTCCTACTGAAAATCAATCCACATAGATGTTAGTAAGTTTTCATATAAAGATATCTCTTTGTTTTAAACTAAATTATGTGAAGATTTAGGAAAGAATACGTTGTTGCACTAAAAAAAAAAAATAAGGAAAAGGGAAAAAGATAACTAACAACAAGGAGGGGCAAAAAAAACTATTACATTTTCACAATAAAGTGTACAAAATTAGGAAAATATCTGAAATAAAGCTGCCGGTGATATTTTTTTTATGTTTTATTAAAAGAATACCAAGAAATACTTTTAATTTCATTACACACAGTGTTTCGGGGATATGGAAGAACATGCATGTAATAGTGTTCCTTCAGCTGATGTATCAGCTCAGTTCAATAGCAATGTAAAGCATTCGTACAGCAGCTTAAATGACAAATGCATTTTAAAATGTGTGCAGGAAGGTTTCATGTTGTCCTCAACTTTGGCACAACTATTTCATGTTTGATTTGGACATTTGAAACTTGGTTTTGGAAGTAGCTAGAAGTCTTATCTTTTAGAGACGTTGGTATGCATGAATTTTACTCCTGTTCGCTCCTACTTTCAAAATGCAGGAGTTAAACCCTGAAGTCATCTTCAGGGCAAATACACAAATAACGCTGTCATTATCATAGAATCATAGAATCATAGAATCATAGAATCATAGAATCATAGAATCATAGGATCATAATGGCATGGGTTGAAAGGGATCTGAAAGATCATCTCGTCCCAACACCTACTGCTGTGGGCAGGGAGACTTTCCACTAGATCAGGTTCAGGCTCTCAAAGTCCCATCTAACCTGACCTTGAAAACTTGCAAGAATGGAGCATCCACAACTTCTCTAAGCAACCAGTTCCAGTGCCTCACCACTCTCACATTAGAGAATATTTTCCTAACATCTAATCTAAACCTATTCTCTTTTAGTTTGTACCCATTCCCTCTTGCCCTGTCACTACATGCCCTTATAAATAGTCTCTCTCAATTTTTCTTATAGGCTCTTTTCCAGCACTAGAAGGCCACATCTACATTACAATGCAGCCTTCTCTTTTCCGGGCTGAACAATCCCAATTCTTAGCATTTCCTCATAGGAGAGCTGCTCTATTCCTCTAATAAACACAAATTATTAAAGTGGATAAGAAAATTCTGTTACTTCAGATTTCGATATAAGCAATAGATAAATATTGTTATCAGTTAAAGCCCTTAACAGGGTCAGTCACAAAGAAGTATCACTTATCTTCATGTCCTCCAGTCAAGGGTTAGCTATTGCTGTGCTTTGTGCATTAGTTGTCTTTTGTTCCAGGTGCAGCTGGGAAAAGTTATCACGGCAAGACTTACATTTTTCTCAGTTCCAGGCAACTTCATGAGGAGTATGCTTTGAGCAGCAGTATGCTGAATTCTGCAGTATGCTGAATTCCCTTAGCATATTTTGAAGCATTTTCTTTCATTGGCAGTTGGTATATTTTCTAAATGGATAATCTGTTACCTAGATTTTTACTCTGCTTTTATTTCATTTGAATTTCTTGTTAAGAAACAAAAATTTCTCTTTATTTTCTCCATCTCTCTGAGTGGTTCTGGCTCATAAGTTGAAAGTTCTGCCAGTCATAAATCACTTCACTTTCTCCAGTGAAGATGCTACAGAACACTGTCTGGCGAAAATGTAAATTATTTACATTATTCTAATTCCATCAGTCTTTATACATGGGTTAATACAACATTCTGTTTGATTAATAATCTTCTTTAAAAAGGCCATCAGACCATTAAAGGACATAAACTATTTATAAGGAAAAAAAGAAATTAAAATTATTGTTGTCAGCATAAACATTTCCAACTGTCAGGATTTGTGTTTGAAAAGACATCACTCAGGAGCAACCAAATTTGGAGGTAAAATAGGTCCAAAGTTTTCTTCCCAGACTCCAGGTTATTCCAGTTAGGTGTTTTTACTGAAAACCAGTAAAAAAAACTCCTTAACACTAATGTAGTATTAAGAAGCAGACATTCTTTATTCAGCCAGATGCACGAGGGAGTATCTCCTCCAAAATATCGTGCATGCTGAGTACAGAAAAAGCTCCTGTTTATATACTGTATTTTATATTCATATTAATAGGTTTTTCCAGAGGAAACATATGTATGATAATCATTTCCCCAAAGTCGCTGGCGTGTGCTCCTTTCCATCAGCGCATGCGTTCTTCTGTCTCAGGGATGTCTTTGGTGGTCCCTGGTGATTGGTGACCCCAAAGTCGTACTTGACTGCGTGGTGAACTGGGGTGGTTACTCCAGTTCTTCTTCTTGGATAATGTTTAACACGATCATACAAACTAAGCATTGTTTCATAGGCTAGTGAGTTTTGAACAATAAGCATTGCATTAAGCCCCCTGGTGTGCAAAGAGATCCACCTGCAGCCCCTGGAGGAGCCAACACTGCTGCAAACAGACATGCCCTGAAGGAAGTTGAATGGCATTGGAAGCCCATGTTGGAGCAGGCTCCTGTCAGGACCTACAGCCTGTGGAGAGAAGACCACACAGAACCAGGTTTTCTGGATGGAGCTGTGACACATGGGGGTCTAAAGCAATTCATTCCCAAAGGACTGTATACCATGGAAAGGCCCCATTCTGGACAAGGAAGGAATGGCAGAGATAAGTGCTATAGTCTGACCATACCACCCATTCCACATCCCTCTGTGCCTCCTCTGTTATTAATTGGCAAAAAAATTAAAATAATCTTCTCTGACTCAAGGTTTTTTTGCCCATAAGGCTACCTGGTGAGTGATCTCCCTGTCCTCATTTCAATAAATGACCTTTCCACCTTCTCTCTGTGTTCTGGAGAGAAGAAGTGAGAGAGCATCTGGGTGGCAGCCAGCCAAGGTTAACCTACCACACCTGTCCTTATGGAATCATCTTTTTCTTGGTAAATTCCACAGGATGAATGCAAGTAGTTTCTAAAGCTTAAGGCTTTCAATTATCCATGAAAATATGTGCAGAAGTTTCTCCACTGATCTTTAATTGATCAATAGTAATTTTCCCTGCTGGCTTGTCTCAAAGCTTTTAGTCATTCTTGAAATTTGGACTGATGTGTTGTCACAGAAACTGTTTTGTTTCCATAAATGAGAGGGTGACATTGTGATGAGGTGTAACAGGTCAGCAACAACACCAGCAGTCAAGACTCCACATACCGAAGTGTTTGTGGCGGTACATGATAAAATTTGATGGTATTGCTGCTGGCTCAGAGGCAGAAATCAGTTGCCAAATACAGCAGAGTTTTAAAATATTATTATTTGTTCTGTTTAATGGCCAGAAATCTGTCATTTTTTCAACTTCCAAACGGCTTTTCCATTAATTGAATGGATATGCACTGCTCTAGTGTTCCTAGCCATGTCCTGAGCTAAAACCAGTATGGAAAATATTGCTTACTATGGCAGAACCATAGCCAGATATTTTGATTTAAAAGCTTGCATTTATGAGTTGCTTTTCATGATGCTATTTTAGGTAATACCTTCCATTTCCCTGGTTCAATGTATGGATGCAATTCTAATTCGTAGCCTTGGCTGCTGAGGTGTGTGACTTTCCTTCTGTGCTAGTGTGAAAGAAATGGTTAACAATGCTTTCTAACTGAGCTACAGCAGTGCGTTTTGACTGCTGCCAGGACCCACTGTGAGGCTGTTCACAGGCAGGGACTGGTGTGAACACTGTAAGACTTTTCTGGTGCTTGAGCTGTGAGGGCACCATGCACACGGCAGCCACAGAAAGGTTGCCCCCAGGCGCTGTGGAAATTGGCAATGTGGAAATCTCCTGGGAGAAGATTTCAGGAATGTTCTTAAATGGTCCTTTGGAGCAAGTCTTGGACCTTGATGATCTCAAAAGTCTTTTCCAACCTACTTAATTCGGTGATTCTGTGAAGTCAATTCTGAAACTCTGTCTATGACATATTAATATAAGGAAATGATCACATTAGTATATGCAACTCTGTCCAAAAACATCCATTATGAGGAATGTCCAATGTTCACGATCCCACTCAGTTATATTAGAGAACATTGTAAAACTAACAACCCCGTATTTTTTACCAAAATCTGTGTAGTGTTCATCATAAAAAGACGAAACCTCATTTGCAAGGTGCCTCAATAATTATAGACAAGGTAGTAATGCTTTCCAGACTGCCATTTGGCACCTAACAGCTTAAATAAATTCCAGTTACTAAGTTAACTTTCTAAAATCTCCCCAACGATAACAGGCCTGATTTATTCATTGTTTCTATTACAGAGGAAAAGCAAAGAAAACTTGGTAAACTCTGCTTTCATTGGGACACAAGCACAGATTTTTAGAAGCTGACAGTTCAGATGAAAACCTGACAGGCGGTCAGCAACCTTTCCCGGTCTTGTGGACACAGAGTGGTCAGGATAAACTCAAATTTCACAGCAGATATGACAGTCTGTTCCCAAAGGCTAGGTGTGTTAATAACTCCTGCTCTTCCATAATGCTCTGGAGAGCTTTCCTCTCACCTCAGTTGTGTAGGAGCCATAAGGCATGCACAAACTTAATGTCGTCTTTATTGCTCTGGAAAAAAGAAATCTGAAAAAAACACTGTTGTGTTTGTCTCTCTTCATCCACTAAATATAATTTAACAAGCCCCCACCCTGCCACACCTGCAGTTAATAGATTTTGGTACAGTTTCTCACTTGCATCATTCAAGCTGCTGTAACTTATTTTCCCATCTGTTAAAACAAAAAACTAAGTACCTGCTATTCCACAGAATAACATCAATATTGTAATCATTGTGAGAAAAAAATCGAGGCCTTGATATTAAAACCAATGCAAGAAACTATCAGGGTTTACTTTTTTTTCTTTTTGGTCTAATACATTACGTGGCTTGGCTTAACTCACTTTTAACGTAAGAACTAGAACTCAACAAATTGTACTTTAAAGTATATGTTTGATTTAGCCACTGTGATCTGGAAAAGAACGTTATCAAAATGAAATCCTTCTTAACAAAAAGAAATGACGAAAACAGCAGAGACAGCCTTTTCTAATTCAGATGAGAATTCCCAGAAAGAGGACACAAATGAAGAAAAAAAGGGATCTGATAACATAATTTGAAAGTTCATGACAGGATGAAACAATAGAAAAACGTTTACTTAAAGAAACTGATGAGAGGAAAGATACTAGAGAGCAAAATAGGTATTGAAGTTCCAAACACTCACTATTTAAAGGGGACATGAAGGTAAGCATACAGCTCCTTCTGTTCAAATACTGCTATGTCTCATTTAATAAAAGACAAGAATAAAACTTTTTTGAATATGAAAGCTTTAAGAATTTTTTTTTCTTTTTCTTTTAAATAAATTTCTGAATGTGGAAGTCCATAAACTATTTTGAGACATGCAATGTGATATGTATGAAAATAAAAACATTTTCTCAAGAAAAGTTAAAAAATATTTAAGCAGTTAATGAAATAGAATAATGCTATAAAAAAACAGTCTCCTTTTCACATGGGTTTACTCCTCTCTTAAAAAATAAAGTGCCTTGTATTAAGTTATCATACCTTAAACTATGCTAAATAATATCATTCTTCAAAATATTCCTGGATTTCACTAAAGTCTAATAGTGGTGTAGAATAGTCAAGACCTAGTGCAAAGATGAAAATATTTTGCTAAAAATATTTTGCTAAAAATATTTAAAAATATAATTTCTCAACAGAAAATCTAATAGCACTGTCTAGTTATCATCCCCAACCGCACAAACCCCATAATAGCTGGCAAATGTGATGTCAAGCAAAAAATCAGTATCAGTGAAAATAACATCTTGCCTATTCCTTCTCTCATCTCTTCCATTCTTGGGTTAGTATTACTGTCGCCGAATGCAGACAAATATTCACCAAGAGAAAGCACTCTTAATTTAATGTAAAGATATTTTATGGCCATAGGATATTGATTTTTTTTTAACCCTGTAGCTCAAAGAAGTGAAAGTATTTGCCAGGTTCATTTTATTAGTTTTAATCACGACACCAGGCCCATACAGGTTTGACTGCTGCCAAATTTACTATTGACAGTTATTTTGGATGTCGTAGGACTGTGGATATACAGATTCATACTGTATGTTTACGTAATGTTTACTGTGGGGAATTCAAACTAGTGGTCTGAAATGCTGTATAAAAAGCCTGCATAAAACCTGCATTTTAAAAATTTTATGTCAGAATATTTACACACTATCTCCCGTGACACAGCATTACTGAAGTTTTCAGGATCAAAACTGCTTAAACACTGAATCTATGAAAAGACAGTAGAGGGTACTTATTGGTTATAGGATCAGGAAACAACTAAACAAATTCCAAGTATCTTTATACCTTTAAGAGTTATTAATACCTTTAGCAACACTTTCTACATCAATTGCACCATTTATAAGAAGAAGTCTATGGAAGTCATCCGACTGCAGGTGCCTGTAAGATTTTGTAGGATGTGGCTTTCTTTATTCTTCTTTATGGCATATGTTGGGGTTTATTCCTGTCTGGCAAACAGCCCACACAGCTGTTTGCTCATTTCCTGCCCCTCTCCAACCCCAGTGGAATGGGAGAGAGAATCAGAAGGGTAAAACTGAGAAAACTCGTGGGTTGAGATAAAGAGAGTTTAATAGGTAAAGCAAAAGCTGTGCTCATAAGCAAAACAAAATGAGGAACTCATTTACCACTCCCCATGATCAGGCAGATGTTCAGCCATTCCCAGGAAAGCAAGACTCCATCACGTGCAATGGTGCCTTGGGAAGACAAACATCATCACTGCAAACATTTTCTTTCCTTTTCCTTCACCCAGCTTTATATCCTGAGCATGACACCATATGGTCTGGAATGTCCCTTTGGTCACTTGGGGTCAGTTCTCCCAGGTGTGTCCCCTACCAACTCCTTGTGCATCCCCAGCCCACTGACTGGTGGGGTGGGGTGAGAGGCTAAAAAAGGCCTCGGCTCTGTGTAAGCCCTGCTCAGCTGTGACTAAAACATTCCTGTGTTCCCAACACAGTTTCCAGCATAAATCCAGAACACAGCCTTATATCAGCTACTATGAGGAAAATTAACTCTACCCCAGACAAAACCAGCACAAATCGGGAGCAACTTTTTTTCCTATGTGTTAAGATCCAATTAATATTAGGGTTCTTTAGAAATTCCTCTGTCCAAATTAAGGTGCAAACGAGACCATATGCCAGTGACAATAATATGGGTTTTATTGTATAGTGAATATGAGAGAGAGAGAAAGAAAGAAAGAAGTAGAGAGAAAGGAGTGGAGAATAAGCGGGAGGGACAGGGAGTGCCAGAGACAGAGTAAAAGAAATATCACCACTCCGTGGGTCCCACTGGCGTCCTGATGATCCTCTTCAGCGGGTCTCCCTGGTGGTGAAGGTCCCCCCGTCTGCATGGAATCCCATGAGTTAATATATATCCTTAGGCTGGGTGGCAATGTCCGGGCATGTCCCCCTGGGGGAGCGGGGGGGAGGCAGTCTCTTGCAGCAGACTCTGGATCTGTTGCAGCACATGCAGTCCTGTGGTGCAAAGCCTGCACTTTGGGGGGTCTTTGATGGGTTTGTGACATCCCCTCAGCTGCCTCTCACGTGACAGTCCCATGGATGTGGCCTGTGGGGTTGGGGGGTTCCACAGCTGGGCCAGTTTGTGTAATGGAGGATGGATGTTTATTGCCTCTGACCAGAGGTTACACCACAGACCCGGCACCTCCTCTTCCCCCCCCAGCTGGGGGGGCAGTCTGTGTAAACCTGGCTTCTGTGAGCTGTGCCCTACCCCCCACCCCAAACTCAGCGCAGCTGCTGGCTTTGGCCTTTTGTGGATGCACACCTTCCCCTCCGCCTGAGATGAGTGAACAATAGGTTTCCCTTTATCTAATCAGCAGTTTGATTTTCAGTCCAAAGTACCAGTCTTCAGGGAGGCTTCTTCGGTTGCAGCTTCTTTGTCATGAACAAAACTTATATCAATGTTTGAGGCATGAACTTTTTCAGTCTCTGACACTGTGACTGTGCCCTCTCTTTAACGTTTGAAAAAAAATTCCCACAAGTTCAATTAATTGTTAGAAGCATGCACTAAATCTCACAAGAATGCATTATCTGTAGTTGCCAAATGTTGAAAAAAAATGCAAAATGAGACAATTCTGCATTTCTAGCTAATGCTTTTTTCCATTTATGCTTAATCACTGATCCATGGCAAAAGAAGAAATTAATTATTTCATTGGTGTGAGTCTTCTTTTGACTTTGGTAATATTCCCTAGAGGTTTCTATCCAAGATTTTTTTCTTGTGAATCCATGCAGAGTCTCCTGCATTTTTTGTTAGTCTATGCACAGGAGATATGTCAAGTAAGACATACAGTAGAAGTAAATTCAGGAATAAAATTTAAAATATCCACAAAACTTAGGAGCAGACAATGGCATTTTGGACCAAACTACAGCATTGGGCCAGGCACTGCACCAGGAAAAATCTAGCTATACTAGAAAATGACTTAATTTTAGAAGCAAAAGCACTAATTTTGCTCCTTCTTTGTGAAAGAAAGTCTGTGTTGCCAACCTAAGAAAGTAAGCAAGAGCACTAGAATCACAATTGATTTAGAGAGGGTGGGAAGTATAATGATAAAGGCCATGTTCAAATTTCCTGCTCCTTTTGCACTTCATCTCATTCAATAGCAGACCAATAGACAGTAGCTGTTGCTTGCTCAGGTATTTCAAGATTCAAAGAGGCAGATGTTAAAGTTCCTCTTTATGGCTATGACCAAGTATAGCACTACTCCAATTACTTTTAGCAGAAAACTCACGAACACATATGATGCTGATTTAATTTTTTTTTAATACAGAGATTGAAAAGATATTCATCAGGGGGGAATTTAGATAAAAAGTGAGAATTTTGACTGTAGTTTGAACTTAACTTTTTTTTCTGGTCAGAAGTTACTTGTTATATGCAGTAGAACACAGAAAAATCCTTCCATGAACTAACAGTCTTAAAGCAGAAAGAGAAAGATATTTCAAAATCTTCACTGAATGATTATGTAAGTAGTAGCAACTGCAAGATTTTTCTCTCCATTAGACAAACTTATATCTTGCAAAATAATTTTCAGTGTTTCACACTCATGGGTATAAGATCTTGGGGAAATATTTAAGTTTATAAGAAACCTGTAGAGAGGACACTGTTCCTAAAACTTCAGAAATAACTGGCCAAAAAATTCAGATCTGATGGCAAATGTAAAGATTTCCACCCATCTGCTTACACATGAAACTGCTCTTTTGCTCCATTGTCTTCACATGAACCTGAACCTGAACCTGAATAACTTAACAAATGCCTCTGTAGAGGAATGTAGACAGCTGTCTTCCTGCAGGGGCTCCCTCTGGACCACAAGCACGATAACATATTCCCATACCTGTGAATTTAGCCCCTACTGAGAAGCAAATATATTAACTTGAGCTCACTGCTATGCCAACATGAACAAAGTCCCCACTGGATCAGGTCACAAATGGAAAAATACATTTACATAAAAACCTTTACAAACAAGCATAAAGGTATGGAATTCTTCTCCAGAAGCCAACAGTTAAAAAAGGGTTTTTTGTTCTAGCATGCTGATTGGCAAAAATGTGTTGACACTGCTAAAGACAGTTCTGAAGCAACTTAGGAGCTTCCCATCTTCCCACTTTAGATTTCACAAGATGTTGCAGTTCCCCTCATGCCCATTGAAAATGCTCCTGAGACTTTTGGAAAGAGGTGTGGTGGTTCAGCACACTGAGGCTTCCATTAAATATGGTACTATTCATCCAAGGAGAACAAATGATTGCACGTTTGACTGACCATAGCCCCTTTGCTGGGGGAACATTTCCTGGCAGACCATTCCATTACAGAATCAATCAGCAATTCAGTGCCTTTCTGTATTTCAGTTTCAACAAGGTCTCCTCCACCTTTCTTCATGCTTTATCATGCTCTTCTGTGCTATTCTGTACTAAAAACAAGCACTCTTGTTTGTAATGCATAAGTATTGTGTATTCCTGTTAACCAGAAAATCAAAAATGGGTGGTGAGGACAATGAAAGGGAACTGCTGAAGCAAAAATATTCCATCATATTAATAGCTGCTCAGAATCCAGCTGCTGAGATCACAGGTTAAAATTCCATTTCTCAAGGGATACTGTGTAGTGAGAGAAGTTAGGCAGACTTCTAAGGTGTATGGATTCCACTTAAAAAAAACATATAATTAAAATAGCACTACTATTTATCAGCAATTAGCACTATTAACCCAGGAGCGATTGTTGTATGACATCCATCATGCTGCCTGTCCCACCTTATTCTCCTTCCAATGCTTGAGGAACCTGGATGTGTCTGAGATCAAGAGAAAGTCAGGAGGATTCTTCACTTTTTTCCCCTTACTAGCACAAAAAAACTTTTATGTCTGTGAAAGGAACTGAAAGCTTTTATCTGTGAAAGTTAAAAGGGAACATACTGAAAAAAAAAAGGAAGATCTATAAAGACTTCAGTATCAGTTCTAAGTATATAGTGTAGGTACCACTTTTCCCCTAACTGTCAGGATTACAGATTTCTTTTAAAATATTTTTTTCACAACTTTGTAGTCTTTTTTAAATTTGGAGCATTTTTAACTCACCAACTCAGTGCATAAGTCAAGGTTTTTTATTTTATTATCAAGTTTATCCTATAAAAGTTATTTTTTATTTTCAGGATACACTTTAACAGTTTTCTGCAGCAAGTTTAGTAGTGTCACATGCAAAATAGATACTCTGTAATATTGAGGAGGAAAGGTGGTTTCTAGCAAGGGGCACTAGATCCATCTGCCAAGGAACAGCCATCCCAAAGTTCTTGTTTTCATATGACTTCCTCTGGGAAGGGACCGTCTTTATACAGAGCCCTACTCTACTTTTAAGCACATATGTTATTCAAAATGGTGCCATATAGCCACTTGGAAATGAGTCTTCTGGCACGGGGTTAGACGGAAGAAGAAAATTGTACTCTCTCTTTTTTTTCACTCTCCCTGTTCCCAGTTTCCTCGCTTCCCCATTTCCATGTTTCTGTTCTTCTCCACCCTACATACAAAGAAACTTGTGGCCACTTATGCTGGGCTACAGAACATCTGTGCATGTATCTAACTTTTTAACTGTATTTTCCTTTTTATTCAAGAAAACAAGTGCTGGCTGCATGTATTTCTCACGAAAATTAAGTGTTTGCACCTGGACTGCAGTGCGATTCCCTTTTCAGCTAACACACCAAGGGAGCATGTTGCCTCTTATACAGTCTCTGGAAGATCATGAAGATACATCATGAAATGTTTAAGACTGAAGATTCAAAGCATTTGTAGTTGATATGACCTAACAAATCATAACAAAACCTATTTTATGTGCAAGCATAAAGTATGGAGTTAGGCTGCCAAAAGCAACCAGCTCCTGCTACTAGACAGCAGGTAGTCTCACTAATCAAGTGAGGTGAAAAGATGCTAATCTTTGTAAAATGATTTTTAAACTTACATATAATTTACCTAAAATCTTCTTGTGTGTTTATGCCATGAAGGAAATTTGCAACATACACTGGGTTTGTGAGTGGCTGCAAAGACATTTTTTGCTCTTTTAGGAGGTATCAAGGAAAAAAAATGGCAGAAAACCACAGGCAAAATTTTGGACAGAGGACCAAGGAAGCAGCACCCAGGTTCTTGTGCTACAGACTTTCTGTAGTAATGTGGAGTGTGCAGAGTCAAAGCTTTCAGATCATAAATGGTCAGGTCCACCACACTGGTAGTATCAGACACATCTCCTTCTCTGCTGGAGCTTCACGAACCTGATGTATGTATTTCTGTGTGTGCCCAAGGGGCACTGATTAAAGACATCCAATGAATTTGTTGTTACTGTTTCTAAATAGAAGACATACCTGGCTTATATAGAAACATATTCTATCACTCTGAGTTTTCAATACCTTGGGGACCACTGGCAGAGTAAGTAATTAATGAGAACAGTGTGGTGGATTTTGGCTCTAGGTGATGATGCTAAAATATTTCTGCTATCTAGAACTACATTAGGTGCAATCGAGTATAATAATGAAGATCCAAAGGATGTAGGAAGCCTTTCATGATTCCAAACATAAAGGTTCAGCTGCTCAGTGTAGGCAGGATCATGGTATGTGCAGAGACTGCTAAGCTATGCAGTCATCGTAAAGGGGGAAGTCTATAATGGAAGTTGTGAAAAATTCAAGGAAATGGGATTTTTTTGTACACATTAGGAGATGCAAAAGCACGTGTTGTGTTTGCAGAACCTTCTTCTTAAACATTGAGGGAACTCCATTTATAAAATATTTAAGTCACTGTGTTTATTTCTAAGAAGATAAGAAAAGATCCTTTTATAATCTTAAAATGTCATTCTTTGGAAGACTGGGATAGGAAGAAGAATAAGAGAAAGCGCAAATAGGATCAATTCATTATACTGGTGACCTTCAAACAGATATAGTCTAAGAAATAACACATGCAAGGAAAGAAACTGGGATATATTCAGGATTAAGGCAAAATTCTGAAACAAATAGGAGGAAAAAGGTGTGATGAGGGATAAAAATATTGCATAAAAAATTGCTGCTGAGACTGTGTAAACCACTAGCAAGTATGCTAATGGAATAATGGAAAGATTTTCTTTTTTTATAACGTCTCTATTTGGCTCCAATTTTGCCAGTCTTTGTGGTTGTGCAGTACCAACATTTAGCTCATCCATTTCCATTTGCTTCTGAAAAGTCATGAATTTCCACAGAGTGGAGATGAAGGGAGCAGACCATTGTTGTTTCAGTGTGAGTTAACATAGTAAATTTAAAATTCAGTGAATTTACAAGACACTAATTTGTCGTCAGTAAAATCGTGTGTACATTTCGTTCTTTTTAAGGTCGTGTGAGATAGCTTAATCTACCTCAGAAACAGCAAACAATTATTCAAGAAACGTGCAATACAAGTGACTACATGGATCGTTAATATAGAGCAGCTTAAAGAATCAAGTAAAATAAAATATCAAGAAAAAAACCCCTTGCATACAGAAAATAAACCTAACAAAAATACCACAGTAAGACCTACATACTTGTGACAAAATAAAAAAAAAATATAAAAAAATAGAAAACTGGAAGGTAAAAAGTAAACTGATATGATTTAACAGCAAGTCGTATGAGGTTACTTTAGCTAAAATATATCTAGTGAACATAATTGACAGCAGCCTAAATTACTGCAAGCTATTATAAATTAAAATGACTGAAATTATTATAAATAGCCAGAAATATAAAACAAACAGATTGTTTTTCCTTAATGAAACTCAAGAGTTTGGAAAAGAGTCAGTGAATTGGCTCGATAACAAAAGTTGCAGATAAGGAAGTTAGGTACTGCTAGGAAGTTAAACTATTTGTTTCCATTAGCTTCATGGCAGTAGCAGAAAACGTAGGGATCCAGAACTTGGCCTCTTCTGAAGGTGAAGATAAGGACAGTGAAGCTGGGATTCAAAATCATATTTGGTATTCACATAGATTGCATGACTATTTACTGTTAAGATATTTTATGTGAAGGAGAATACAAAGTTTAAGTCTTCATGGCTCTTGAAATTAAGTGGCAATCACTATGATGATCAGGATCTCCCACAGAGCTTTGTACTTTGCAACTACAGCTGGTTTTTGTCACCACTGGAAACGAAACATCAGACTTGACAGCTAATGTGTCACAAAGAAATGCGGGGGGAGAAGGAAAACAAGACAACCCCAAAACCAAACACCGAGTAACTTACCAAACAATTTCCTAATGTCAATAGTATATTTTGTGGTCAAAATTTCATACTTTAGCACTAAATCCATGACATCTAAGTCACAAGATATCATCTCCCTTGAAAAAAAATCAAACTACTCTTCTGAGAAAACTGAATAGTATGAAATACCTTACCTGTAGGACATGGGATTTTTTGATTTGTTTTGTGGTTTTTTGAGGTGGTTTTTTTTCTGCTTTTAGTAAGAATAATTAATGGAACACAAGTGTGTAATGCATAAAATCAAAAGAAAACTCAGTGCTTGGAAGAAACAGTAATTACAGTGGCAGATGGGTTTGCCTCAAAAAGACAACATTGTTACTTTACGTGACATTTTCTGTATAGAGACTCCTCAAGTCATCTGTCCAAGCAAAAATTTTTTTTTTTTTCTCTTTTTTTGGATTACATCAGTATGATGCAGCTGCTGCCTCAGCTGGAGAAAGAATCATTCTCCTCAAGTAAGAAATAATTAAGTAAGGGTGAGTGCCAAAAGAAGGATCACTTTGAAATTGAAAGTTCTGAATATAGACAGCCCTGAATGTTGGATTATTTTTGGTATTTGAAGAAATAGTAATAGCAGGTTTTTTGTATTCTGTATTTGAACCTGTTTAAAACCTTTAATGAAACACATGCTGTGAGTACTCAATTAAAATTTTAATAAAACTGTGAGAAAGGTTTTGGTTGAAAAACTGCAGGGTTGAAGGGAAAGTTTCTTTTAAGCTAATTTTTATGTTACAAAACTGTGACATTTGGTAAGTAAAAATGCACCTAATTTATTATTTTCTATGAAAATAACCAGGAATTACTGCAAAGATGAAGGAAATTGTTTTATTGCCTTAATGGTCTATATTTTTCTCAAATAACACTGTTTTCTTATTAAAAAAAAAAAAAGAAAAAAGGAAAAAAAAAAGAGGCTAAAGGCTCAGGTAGTAGTTTGTTGTTTTATTCCTTAGTGACCTACAGGATTCCTTCACTGCTGAATGCAGCTACAAGTCATAAATACAAACTGAGAAGAAAAGCATCATAATCCGCTATCACTTGAGGTGAAGGAATTCCCCCATTATTAATTTGAAGAAAAGTGGTGCTATCACAAAAACTGAGATGTTATTTCGCTCTCCAAAACACAAGCCTACACACACATTTTGCAACACCAACAATGGATGAAATCATCTACCTTTTGAGAAACTGCAGCAGTTACAAATCTCCAACCCAACCGTCAGAACTGCTGACATGGTGAGTGGCTAAAAGCAGCCATCAGCTTTCGTAATTAACCAGTTTTCACAAAGAAAAATAGAGAGAAAGAAATGCATGAAGAAAATTATGCATGAAGAGTGGATCTTTTTTTTTTGCTCACATTGGCAGTGATGTTATACAAGCATAGGGAAAACTGGCCTTAGTAATAATGTGGCTCTCATCATTTTTGTCTGGAAATAGGTTAAAGTAATGATGGTTTTTGTGAAAATGCTGAATACTTGTAATAAATCAATTAGTCACATAGACGCCTAATGCTGTTAAAGCCATATGTGGAAAATCATTAATATTACCTCTTTCCAAATTTTAGTTAAAGAGCATAATTTTTTCTAGTGTATTCATTTTCCAAAACAGTCCTTTATTTCCCAAATATAGTAAAGCTATTGATGGCTTCTTGTTATTTGTAGTGAATATTCAGTTGATTTCTCTTATGTTCAAAATCAGTAATTCTCACACTTTTTAGAAATCTGGAGCCAAATCATTAAAAGATAGGGCATTCAAAGCTCCAGTGAGTCCAGTTGATTGTCTAATATAGAAGCCATTCATATAAAAAAAAAAGGATGCTGAAATAACTAATGACAATCAAAAATGGTTTATGTAACTTTTATTTAACTCTGCCAAATAACCATGACATAAAAAATTTGGATGCCAAAAAAACCCTCAGCAATTATAGTAGATATTGACAAGACATTTTACTAAATCTTTAATATCATAGTTGTTAAAAAAAAGAATTTCTCTAAACCAAAGTAGATCATTAAAACTGGATGAAGACTAGCTAAATGAAAAAATAAAAGCAGTTTGCCAATACATCATCATAGCTCAGGTACAATCTTGACAGAGATCTGAGTTTTACTTCATAGAAGCTCAACCCTTTTAGAAAATTTATGGGAGAAAACCAATGTAAGCAGTGACACAGTTTGTCTAGATTTTCTAGACTGGTAAAAATTTTAACGCATAACTGTTTTACACAGTGGTCTGGATCAAATGATAAGGTGATCTCCATTGAAAAAATATTAAAAAACAGAAGTAAGTAGAGCTCCATATGTCTAAGAATAATAACTGTTGACAGGGGAATTTGATGGCACTACTGAGAACCTAGTTGTACTGATAGACGTCCTAGGGGAAACTGTCAGTATATTGTTATAATTAGGAAAGAAAGTGTTATCCTTGAAATACAAACTGCACAGTATTAAGATGAAGTAGCTAGAAAATTTCACCTCTGTATACATTATCTGGGTGACATTTTGATGTCCAGAACAAAAAAAAAAAAAGGGGAAAATTCTCAGAGAAGAACTTGATTATGTCTAGTTGAAAAGCATTTTTATGCTACAGACGGTAAGAAGATCAATGCATGTAATATGCTCAAAAAGGGATTAAGAGGTGATCTGCTGGTGATCTACAAGTAGCAAAGTATGGGCAGTGACTCAATATCTCTGCTTACCATGAACAGTGGTATGAAAATCTGATGAAATCTGTCCGCCACATGGTTTAACCTTTCATGGTAATTTACCAAATAGAACATCTCTAGGGATGTGCTAGGTCCTACCTCTCTAGAAGTTTTTCATTGAGATTGATGTGCTAAAATTTTGCTATCCAATGGATGTGCTAAAATTCAAACAGGCATTTTATGCTGAATGCAGGAATTGCTGGGAGAGTTTCTATAGCCTGTGTTATTTAGGGAGTCAGGCTATTAAAGATCGTAATGTTCCCTTTAATTTCAAAATCTATTAAACTTATTTGACTGAGTAATTTACTTCCCTCTTATACCTTTCACAAGGAGCTAAAATGGTGGGGAAAAGCACAGACGACATCTAACCTTGGAACAGAAAAGCGAAATCAGTTGATTCAGAAAGCCTCATGATAGTTAACAGACTATTTAATTGAAAATAGCCCTTGAGAATTTTACTGTGGAAGAGCGCACAAGCTGGGAACTGCCTACGTCTTCTTATTAAAGGCTCTTTACTGATGAGATTGCCAATTAAATGAACAATTATTTGTGCTAATTAAAATATGATATAGTAATATATTTTCTACTGGTTCAAGATATATTAAAGTGAGCTTACAAAAGAACTAGCCTACCAAATCATATCTGACCAAACTGTCTTTCAGCTAAAAGCATGTGAAAGAACTATCTGCCCTATATATACTTCCCATACAGCCTTTGCCTATGAAGAATTTCTGTTCTGAGAAAATGTTTGAAATGAAGGTCCTAAATTAGATCTAAAAGTAACAAGCTATAAATATGCAACCTTGGCAACAAATTGGAAGAGTCATGGGTTAGGATTTGTCTGACCATATTTAAGAAGGGAATTTTAGGCTTGAATTATTGGATCACAGACTATCTCACTTCTCTACATTGATTCCATAGAGTCCATCACCTCTATTAGGTACAGTTCGATAGCTGCACTGGAAGCCTGGACATTGCTCATATTTAGACACCAAAACATGAAAAAAAAAATGGTATATAAGCGACGATTGTTTTGGAAGGCTGACAGGAAAGCAAGGAAGTGCACCACATTGAACATCTGTTGTAGAATCAGTTTAAAAGGCAGTGTAAGGTCATGTACCCACCCCATCCTGCTTACTCAACGCAGAGAGAGCAGAGCAACCTGCTGATCCTCGAAGCTCTGTCTCCAGCCAGAGGGCTCCCTGTAGTGCAAGTGCAGGGGTAAATACAACGAAGTGACCCCACCTGTTCCCCTTCACTTGGTCCAATATCTGAGGTTGAGGCTTGCAGAGAATAAAATGGCATGAGAACTCAAACCACCGTGCAGCCGCTAAATCTGATGCAGCCCATGGGAAGGTCAGGAAAGGCAGCAGAAATGAGGCAGGCTGGAGCTCCATAAATTATGCTGGGTTTAGTGGCATTGGCTAAAGCGACATTCCCCGCCTGGAAAAGCCTGAAGGAATTTTCGAATTTCAGTGTGTATATGCCCTCCTTTTGGTTCTTGGGTGTAGCATGGAAATGCACTTTGTTTAACTTTCTTGAAAATCTCAGTACAGAAATAACTGTACCTAAAACATATGCCATGCTGAATTCTCAGCTGCCCATTTCTAGGGAATTTCCCTCCCTTGAAACAACCTACCCACTGCTTTTGCAAAAAAGGGACCCATAACTAATAGGTACCTTGCTCAGAGCAAACAAGGCTGTCTTTAGTTTGTCTGATCACAGTAAAATGCTCCTGCCTCTTCCTGACAGTTTGACATGTGGGAAAATTAAGCAGACTGACCCAAATCCTAGGGATACTCGAAGTTAAAAAAAAAAAAAAAGAAAGAAAGAGAGAAAGAAAGAAAGATATAGAGGACGGTCATAAGATGCACAAAGTAACTTGAAACCAATGCAGAAGGAAGAAATAAAGCAGCAGGAAAGCAACTTAATGCTGACAGCTCTGCTTCCCTGGATCAGCTCAATTTCCAATAACTGATTTTTCTCTCAACAGCTAAGAAAGTCAGGGCATCTCTGGAAATTAGGTTTGCTCCAAAACCAATGACTGAGTCCTGTATTAATGTTTGCATGCTTTGAGTTTTTTCCGTACACTTGATTTGAATATCAGGTTAGAGAATAACATCCTTCTTCAATTCTTGACTTCAGTATTTCAGCTAAGGCTTCTGATTGGCTTTTTAGTTGAGTGCAATGTACCACAATTAAAAAAAAAAAATTCAAATACAGTCTTTCTTTCTACTGACCAGTCTGTAGCTGTTACTGGTAAACATGAAGCAGCTGTTGAATCTTTGGAATAATTGTGACATCTGAGAAGCCGGATAATCACTGGAACAATTTTCTCACTATTTAACCTAATCTGTGTGTATTCAACAGTCTAGCCCTTCATAGGGTAAATACAGCAGCCATGCAGATGGGGAAAGAGAGAAGGAATGACTGTCTGGCCATGCTGTTATTACGTAGCATGGAGTAAGATGAATAAGTTGTGCTTAAAATTATCAGATTCAGACTAAGATCTTTGGTTCTGTTTTACTGCCTTTCTGAAACATTGCATGTTATCCATTTTAATATGCTGCAGAAATGCCCAAATGAATGGATCAGAAACTATTGCTCTCACAAATGGAAATGATTAATGTACATTTTCAATTGGTACTTGATGGATTTTTTATTCCGTGGTGATATTTCTAGTTGAAATCCTTGTCCCCATGAAATCAAGTGAACAGGCAATTTGTCACTGATTTCAAGGCACCAAACTTTTGTGGTGGCACTTTGTTTTCATTGGTTTTGGCCTCATTTATCTAGCCATTGTACTTGGGCATAGATAGTATATCACATATTCATGGCTGGAAAGCTCTATAAATGTGATGATAGCTGTACTTTTATAAATAGCACTCACTGACTAAATAATGTATGGGGTTTCTAACTACTGCAAGGTTCTTTAAAGCTCTGAGTATGTAAGCAATGTTTTTGTAAGCCCTTTAAAGTATCTGAGAGATTAGATAAAAATGTCTTACTAATTCTGAAAGACAAAGTTCATGCATGACTCAGAGGAGCATTTCATTTCCTCTGGTTCCCCCATGCCCTTCTCTCTACACCATGTGGTTATGAGTACACTAAGGTTGCCCTTTAATAGAGAGAACAAAGGGCAGGATATATACAATAAAAATAAACAAACAGTTTCCTTTGAAGTATCCTTATTAGGATAACCTCTGTTCTTTTACATTTTTTTGTTTAGAGGTGAATTTATTTGCTGCTTTTCCCATGTTACTGATTCTTTATGTCTTGGATCTCCCCACTGAGGTAAGAAACAAAACATTAAAACCATGAACATCTAGATGAGAGACTGATTAAATTTTTTAAAATCTTTAATTTTTTTTTTCTTTACTGATCTGCTGTGACGTATGTGTAAGATACCCCATGAGAACGATATCTGTTGTAAGCGGGACAGGATGAGGCAGATGAGAAGTGGCCAAGCCTAGGCCAAGCTCTGTGAAGATGCTCTCAGGCTGGGCTGCACGGACTCTTTCAGATGCTCTCACTATTCAGTGTTACTACTGCCCAGAAAAGTCAGCTATTGCTGTGAAAATCTGTTGCTTGTTTCTGTAACTGAATTAAACTGAACTTGTACAAGGGGAGACACCAGAAGACATATTCACTTCAGAAGCCTTGCGTGTACTTGTCTAATACATTGGACTGTGAGATTTAATTCCTGATTGCAAGTTAGGATTGTAGTAGGGACTTTAACTTAGGCATCACTCATCACTGTCTTAGCCTTTTTAGCTACACTGGGATATTTTTCTCACCTTCAGATCCTCTTTGAGAAGTCTAAACAATATTTCAGTATACACGAAGCAGTATTTTCTGAAAAAAAATTGTTGGAAAATCATTTGATTTGCTATGTTCTTTGCTGTAGTGCAGTTCTGAAAGAAGATTAGAAGAAGGAAAACACCCAATCATAGAGGCTATGAACAGAGCCAAAACAGATTCAGATGGAGCTTTAGAGCCTGTTACAGTTTAATGCTTATAAAAAATGACAAAAAAAAAGAAAAGAATTCCACTAAACCAACCAGGTTTGTCCACTGATTTATCAATTGCCTTCCTGAGATGCTTTTATCCCTCACTTTCAGTGAGGAAATTTATGTAAAGTCTTCAGTTGTTTCCTCAGGCCTCTGTATGAAATGCTGTTGCAGATTCCCTTTAGTTGCTCTTGGTTGTGTGGACTATGGTAGCACATTAAAAGTGGCTTCAATGTGTTCCTTGGCGCCTAAATAACACGGTGCTGAATATTAGGGCAAGGTGTTATTTCATGTCAGGAAATTACATTTCCTGAAACACTTTGTTTCACATCTCACTCCAGAACAATTGGTAGGATCAATAATGGGCAGAGCATTTTTTAGCACTTTCCACAAGGAGTGTAAATTCCTAGTTGCCCAATACTGGCATTGAGTTAGAGATCTTTTATTTCACGGATCACTGGCATAAAAAAGAATAGGAAGTCTGTCTGGAAGCATCAAAACATTATTCTAGGGAGAAACTTGTTGCTATAACTAGAATTAACCAGATTTTGTTTTCTCTTGTATTGTTAGAGCAAGTAATATTTATTGAGCTTCTCTAGAGTGGGGTGTATTTGAGGAATTTTATGCCAGTATCTTGAGAAGCCATAGAAAAAATAATTTCAAAATGTAGTTTAATCTGCTTAATTTAAAAAAAAAAAAGGCAAAAGGAAATTTTATGTTTCTCATTCAAAATACTGTGTTATTTGTATCTCTATCTTAATTCTTTATCACAAAATTTAATCTGAACCATCAAAAGTGATGGAAATGGGAAATACGCTTATGGAGGAAGAATAAATGCACTGGCGTTTACTACATCTGTCAGTTTTAAGGCACTTTTACAGAGAGACAAAGTGGAAATAAGAAACAAATATACAGTAATACAGGCAGTCAGGTTAAATGAACCCGTACTAACAGCAGGTCATGAGACCAGACTCTCTACATTACTGTTCCTTTCTAGGGCTTGACAGATGTAAGGAAGAGAACAGGTATGTACAGCTGAAAATGATTTCTTCATCAGGCTTCTCTGGATATGATGCTATAAGGTCATTATTAGTTACAACAGAAGGCAGCTAGATGAAAACATTCATGGTACATGGAGCATGGTAAGACTACTGGACATCACAGGTGACACTCCAATGCTTATACTCTTATTTAAAACCAATATCAGTTGAGAAAGTAGAAATGTAAGAGCAATCCTAGATGCCTTTTCTGTACTGAAAATTTGGTTTTATTTGTAGAATATATTTTTCTACATGGTAGATTTATAGAGAAATCACATTGTTCTATTTTAATACTCAAGGAGAGACTTCATCTGAGAACACTTCAATCATTCCTGCACATGTTTTTCAGATGGTGCAGCATGCTGCCTCTGGTGTGCCCTCCTGTACCATCATACCCACCTCCTCCATGATCATTTTGGGATGATTCAGTTTTCATTCCTGCACCGATGAATCACTGTGCCCACAATCCGCATGTGCGTGTCAGTATTAAAGTTTAGAATTTTGGAGAACAAGATGACAATGTTCAGAAGACATGGTGTTACATAAATGTACTCTTGTACTATTTTCATCTGTTTCATCTTTGAAAGGCAACAATGAACAAAACGTTACTGCGTTGGTGTATGAAAAGCAAGGCTTTAGCAGGACATGTTCGCATTCTACCTGTGACTTGGCCTATACATATTTTCCTAAGGATGCTTGAAGTTTTGTTGTTTAAAATACAGGGATTTTTTTTCATTGATATTATTTATATGTGAGCTTATTCATTTCTCTGTGAAGTAACTGTACTTATTTACAGGGACTAGTCAAATTCTGTTGTACCGAGTAATAAAGTCACGTGAAAAGGAGAAGACAGACTGCCACCTTTAGTATAAATGACAACTGTGATATATCAGTCTGCCCGGAATCAAGTCAAACCAAATTAATTCAAACACATGTCACTCTAATGAAATAAGTAGAACTCTAAATTATGCTTTCAAAGCTTCCATGCTCAGGATCTAGTGAACATGTTCAGCAGAGTAAAGAACAGAGTTAAGTAGTGTACTGTCTTCAAAGTGTCTTTGCAATAAGTTATCGCAATGTAAAAAGTTATTATTTATACATTCTGTAGTGACTTTCTCGGTCTGTTTAGATCTCTGGATGACTGTAAAACAAGAAGAACAAGTCAGAAACTCTAATGACAAGGAACAATGTCTGAAAGCCACAGATGAAGCCATGAAGCAATTATTGCCATAACTGTACTTGACCCATTCTGCCAAATGATAAGTTTTGTTTACCACAAATCAGAGGCTCAGAGGATTGTTCAGACTGGGATGGACTTCAGGTGTTCTTTGGTTCAACCTTCAGCTCACAACAGGGGCAGCTCTGAGGTCAGGTCAGGTTGCTCAGGTCTTCATTCATTCAGGGATTGGAAACCTCCAAGGACAGAAACTGCACAACCTCCTCGGGCAACCTGTGCCACTGCCTGGCTGTGTTCATGGGAAAACAGCTCTCCTTATATCCATTGTGACCCTCTCTACTTTCCGTTTATGTCAGTTGTCTCTTACCCTTCTACCAGTGTGATGAGCCCAACTCTGTCCCCTGTGTGAGCTCCTTGCAGGCACTGCAGCTGCTGTTAGGTACTTCCAAAGTCATCTCTGCTCCAAGGTGAGCATATCTTAGCTGGCCCAAATTTCTCCTCAGAGCACAAATGCTCCAGCTCCCACCACAGTGATGGTTTCTGCTGAATAGTCCCCAGTTCCCTGATGTCTTCTTTGTACTGTGGGCTGAAAGCTGGAGGCAGTATGCAGATGTGCTCCAGTGAGTGTTGAGCAGAGGAAATAATCACTCTAGCTCTGTTCCTGCTCATGCAGCCCAAGATGCCATTGGCTGCTTCTGCTTCTGGGGCACTCTTCTGGCCAATGTTCAGCTTGCTGCCCCCAGGACACCTAGGGCCTTTCCCACAGACCTGCTTCCCAAACAGTTGATCCTCAGCCTGTGTCATTTGGAGGGGTTCATCCACTCTAGAGACTTTTGCGTTTATTCTTGTTAAATTCTGTAAGGTTCCCACAAAACCATTCCCCCAAGCACTTTGAATTACTCTGGATGGCAGCCCTGTGCTTAAGCATAGGAGCTGCCCCCACTCCCCAGTTTAGAGTCAAGAACAAATATGATGAACAAGGAGTCTGTAAGCTCCTCTAGCTTGTTGACAGCCATGTTAAACAAGGCAGGTCCCAGGACAGACTCCTGTGGTACTGCCCTTGTTACTGGCCTCCAGGTAAGGTATATAACTACTGCCCTCTGACCATTCAACCATGTCTTTACTCATCTTCTTGTCCATCCCTTCAGACCAAGGCTTCTTTATACGGATACAAGAGTATTGTGGAAAACAGTGTAGAAAATATTGCTGAAGTCAAGCTAAATTATGTCTACTGCTCTTTCCTTGTCCACAAATCCACTCATTTTATTATGAAAGGCAATGAGGTTGTCTATTTTACTGCAGAAGGCAAACAGTTTGGTCAGGCATGATTTGCACTTGATAAATCACTTCTGTCCATTTCTGATCACCTTCACCTTCATGCTCACAGAGATGTACTCTAAGAGGACTCATTCTGTGGTTTTACTAATGTGTATAAATACCCAATGGGAGGAAGTAAAGGAGATGGAGCCAGGCTTTTCTCGGTGATGTTCAGCAATAGCATAAAAGACAACAGACACAAACTGAAACACAGGAAATTTCCTTTAAACATAAATAAAACCTCACTCTTTTTTTGAGTGGGGGTGAGGTTGGTCAAACACTGGAACAGGTTGTCCAGAGAGGTTGTAGAATATCTATTCTTGGAGGTACTGAAAACCCGACGACACAGTTCTGAGGGACCTGGTGTAGGTGACTCTGCTTCAAGCAAGAAGGTTGGGCTAGACCATCTTCAGCGTTTTCTTCCAGCCACAGCCATTCTGTAATTTCTCTCAAGCAACCCTTTACACCGCCACAGCCAGTTTGTATGCTCTTTCTTGAGCCCCTCTGAGAAGCAGAGGCCTGTGAGACCTTGTGATGGAGGCTGAGACGAAGACTAATCTGTGTTCACCATCACTAAATCAAACATGCTGTTCAGCCACAGGCCCACCTACTTGGCCTTTTCCTACTAGAATTAGCTCTTCTGGTTGTTCTTTCTGTCCCCTGTGAACACCACCACCAGCTGAGCATTAGCTTTGTGGACAGCACTCCTGTATATCTGGGAAATTTTTATAAAGTCCTCCTTTGTAGCCCGCTTCCCCCTTCCTCATGCTGTTCCACCACCAACTCCCTGCTTGGCCACACCAGTTTGCTGTTATGTCTATTTGTTTTCCTGAGTATTGGAATGGATCATTCTTGCCCTCATACTCAGTCTGTCCTTAAAGAACTACCAGCTCTCCTGAGCAACTTCTCTCCTCTGATCTGCTTCCCATGGGATCACAGTTAACAGATCCCTGATCCATCTAAAGTCTGTTTGCCTGAAGTCCAGGGTCAGTGCTCTGCTCCAGCCTTATTCACTCCCCTTGAGATCTTCAATTCCATGATTTCATGCTTGCTATAAACCAGTGTCATAAGTGATTTTGGCAAACTCCACATATCATGATTCTTTCACAGCCTCTTCATTTTCACTCCTCTCCTCATCTCAGCCAATAACTGGATAAGGAATGGGACATTGTCATCTGAATATGATGAAAATAAGATGTTAAGAAGCATAAACCAATGAACTGTTCAGACTGCAGGATCATAAACTGCTTCAGAGGCAACTCTAAAATTGTACATTATAGCATCTAATCTGAATAATATACTTAGATGCAAACCATGAATAGTAAATTTTGAATGAGTATTTGTAAATTGCCTGGTATTATGAAAGCTTCAGAAATTATTGGTATGCATGAAACTAGCTATAATTTAAAGAAGTGTTGAATTTCTATCTTACATACCCACTACTTCACAGTGTCTATTAACTTGGATTTTCTGAGTTGCTGTTTTACTTTCCACCTTGCAAGCTGAAACCCCTAAACTAAACTTGCAGTTTGGATTTGGAACACTTCAACACAGGTCAGATAAGGAAGTCAACAGCCAATCCAAACTACGCCATGGTCACTGACTTCATGCAACACTGAATCAGAGATCATATTTGTACAGAGATGGTTTTGCCAGGTGAACAATCACCTTAGGACAAGTGAAGCTATAAAGCTGACATTTCCCACAAAAGCCCTGTTTATGCAGAGCAGGGCACAATGGTGATCCATTGTGGAAACTATTTTTCCTGGATTTCTGTTTTCTTAAAACTGCCCTTTTGTTGTTGAAAAGATAGCTATAAGAAATTTTTCTTCAAAAACTAAAAAAATTAACCCTTTATATTTTTGACAAGTAAAGCACTGGTGGAGGTTCTATTTCTTTTTTTGTTCTGTGGAACAGAATGCCTTTTTGACCATGACCTGAAAGAAGACTTAGCAAATATAATTTACACTCTGTGTATTTAATCCCAGCTTTCATAGAATAATATTCTGCCAAGATTTCTATCTAGAAAGTGTTTTGATGGTGCTGCTATTTTCAGAGGCAGAGATAGCAGGTTTAGGACTTTATTTAAGATTTTCAGTTAAGGGCAGACAGTTGGATCCTTGTCTGAATGTCTGAAGAACTCACTAACCTTCAAAACCATCATAAATATATCCTTCCGTGCTGTTTTTGTGTCAGATTCTACTATGATTACATACTACACTGTGAATTGAATGCTGACTTCAAACAGTATGAGAGCAACACAGTGAATGTCTTTTGACTAATAGTTTTTTTTAATGGTAACATTTCAAATGAAAATGCGTGCACGTGTTGTCTTTGAAGACATACTAAAATAAGTGTCTAAACTGTCAGAAACATCAGAAAAGTCCACTACTTTTTGGATGCACACGTGTAATCTTTTCTTGCTGTGTGGGGATTTTGTGTTTATTGCCACTGTACACTGAGATAAGAATACACTTGACATCTATGTGAAACCGGATAGATCTTCTTCACAGAGGTGAATTGTACTGTGTGTAAGCTGTCTTCCAAGTAAATATTTAATTAGCTGTTCTTATTGAGATGTAATCATTCAGCATCTTTGCTCAGTGCAAGTGGAATACACAACAAAATAGATGACACTAATGTCTGAAAAGGTGACAGCCTTTTCGGCCAAATCACTTGGAGCTTGGTTTTCTGATACTCCACAATATGGTTCAGAAAAGCCTGTGTTAAATGGCAGCTTCGCCATGACAGAGAGAAAGTAAGGCAGGGGATAGCTCACAGGAAAAGGATCAGAGAAGACAAAGATGACTTTGGAAGACAAACTGGAAACAAATCTGCACTGTGCAGGCAGTTTAAGCAAAAAAAGCACATTAAGCAATTGTTTCCGAATTTCCTGTTATGTGAAATACCAGGGACAGGCTGAACTTGTGCAGAAATTCAGTCTATGAGTAGGAAGTTTTGCCACTGCAGAGCTTTAAAGGTGGTTAGCCAAATACAATTTTTGCTATGAAAAAAATGGAAAGTATTTCTAAAAGGAGGACATTAAGACAAAGCACTTTATAAGAAAGTGCTTGTAAAAATGTGGCACACAGGACTGCATGGAAACCAAGAGCTAAGAGCCACCCATCATGCAAAATTTATCTAGAAAGAACAGGACAGTAAGAGTCCTTCCTTTCTCAGTGGGAATTTGAGCAGAGAATTCATCCTATTTAGTTTTTAGGAACCAGTGTTGCTTGGATCTGGATGTGGTGTATTTTTCATGTCCCATATAAAGTTCAGAACTAGACCAATTATAATTATCAACAAGGACTTTTCTTTACAAGAGGTAGCGTTTCGTGGATAAACTCTTAAATTGGATTTAGCTTATCTAATTTTCATTCAAATTTATTTGGCAATTAATATTGAACATTTCCTTTATTTTTTTTATTTGGCAAAGCCATTTAGAATCTGTCAAGATAAAAGACATGCATATATAGCTACAATTACTTTATATGCAGATATCCTTCCTCCTGCAGGCTATTCCTAAACAGAGTTTTCCAGAGGTGTGGAAACACATTTTAATTATAATCTAGATGAAGCATGGTGGTTTTAGTATAATTTATGCAGAAAACTTTACTTTTGTGACTGTTTTAAGTATGCGGGCATAGCAATATGGAGTGTCTGTCACTTTTCATCTTTCCTTACCCGGTTGTGACATTCCCTTTGAACTGCATTCTCCTTCTAAATAACTTTCCATGGACTCCTAGAAGAATCTGCAGGAACACTTCTAAAAACTGTAAAACTGATTTCTGTAGTGGAAACTTGTACATTAAATTAAAAAGCAGCAATCCTATGTGTATTTCTACTATATTAAATTTGAATTTGGGACCACATCACAGCCTTTTGTCTGACATTCCTTTCTAGTCACAGATGCTACAGTCCACTTCAGAGGAATAAGGAAGAATCCAGATTTTAAGCATCTTTAATTCCAATTTATGAAAGTGAAGAATAGGGCTGGACAGATTTAATAAGTTTTACAAAATTAAAAACACCACCTCCCAGGTTTTTATTATGTAAAGGAAATGAAAATTTTTATTCAACTCTCCCTTATTGTCAGATAAACGTTTGGAATATTTTGGTTCCCCCCAGTTGTTTTGATGGGACTCTAGAGACAATTATAATATTTTTATGTGGCTTTGCTGGTGTAGAGAGGCTTCGATGTATCATGGGCAATAACATGAATGCCAGCAGCTCTGGCTCTGCAGGTGGTGCTCCCTGTTCCTTTAATGGTAGCCCACAGAGCAGCACATATCTCCAGCCTCTGTGATGTTGCCACACACAGCATTCTCAACCAGCCATTCCTCATGTGGGTGCCTGGACACGTGTCTGCGCTGGGGACTTGGGGGATCTCTACTGGACTGCTTGGAGGGTCAGCGGGTGCTCACATCAATTCTTGCTCCTTAGGTTTTGCGTGTGCATTTAGTTGGATTTCAGTTGCTTATTCATCCTTGTGTCTCAGATATGTGCTGTAACTAATTTTTTTTCAGCATGAAGTTGAAAAGTGACTGTAAAGAGATGTACTGGTCCTTTCTAGCAGAAGAAATTTTATACTGCATGTCTTCATAATGGAAGTTCCCAATGAAGTTGTAATGTTCTTCAGGAGCATGTGGGAAGGTGTTAAAATATTCAGCAGATTCATTCTCTTCTTGAAATTTGCATAGAACTTACATGTCAGAAATGAAACCTCAAGAAAGGGTAAAATGTTTACAAAATTTACTGACCTGATATAATTTTGTTGTTTCATTCAGAACAATATTATTTCATTATCTTTTAATTTTCATGCTTATATCTGATCTCTCTCTTGATCTAGTTTTAGAAGGAAATGTTTTAAGAGATGAAATCTGGTAGGAGAAAGACTCAAGCATGTTCTAATGACTGTTATCAAGGATGCCATTATAGTCCAGGAGCAATCTCCAAGCAGCCTTTTACTACTGAAAAAACCCCACCCATTGGCAAGACCTTTGAAAGTGGCAGCGTCCTCATTCTCACACTAAATCAGAAGTGTCTGCTTGAGTGTCCTCTGGCCAAATCTTTGTAAACTTGGTTGTGGTATACTGGTTA
The DNA here is from genome assembly GCA_013397775.1 of Eulacestoma nigropectus. Taxonomy (NCBI): domain Eukaryota; kingdom Metazoa; phylum Chordata; class Aves; order Passeriformes; genus Eulacestoma; species Eulacestoma nigropectus. Next base: position 5,161,263 of record VZTE01006369.1, on the reverse strand, counting down.
TAGATTAATTTGGAACATGTATTAGGTGGGATGTTGCATACAATTTTCATGGACAGGTATGGTCTTAGCCAAGTAAATTCTACTTGCTTCTCTCGGAGGAGAAAGTACAGATTGGCTTAAGTTGGTCACCTCAATGTTTACATGAAACAATATATTAGGAACTCGGTGACGTGGATTTACTTCTTGGATCTGCCATTGATCTGCTGGGTAATGAGAAATCAGTTTTCTCTTGTCTCTCTGTTTTCTTCCTGTTTTCCTTTCCCCTTCTTTTGTTCTGTATTGCATCCAGTCCAAAGGAGCTTTGAGGAGGATTTAGGCTTTCTGATGCTCTTGTTACTCCTACTAGTTTTGTCCCTAGAAAAGTGAACCATATTTAAAGCAGAGACAAGATTTGTCCTCACTGATTCTCTGAAATACTAAAGATAGATTTAATTGTAAACTGCTATTTTCCAACATTGATAGCTAGTTTATTTGGGAAATATAAATTTCAGAGCTGCAGTTCACACAAATACTTTTAAAAGATATGCAAATAAATAGCAAAGAAACAACAAGAAGAAAAAGTAGTCCTTACTCCCTTTGCAGTTCTCTTTAATTAGAAAATTTAATGACAGCTTTCTAAAATTACTGACAGCTCCTTCATATGTTGGGACTTTTAAAAGATTGTTAAGAAAATTTCACTTAGAATGCCAGATGCCCATAGGTAACCGATCACTCACTGAGATATTCTACCACATCAACCATCCTATCCCATCCTGTGGGAAAGAAATTATTTGTTAGAGAAGTACAAGAAGTCTGCTTTGATTTCAAATAAGCTGCAGAGAAGGAAATTGTCTTCACTGAATGTCTGACTAATGGCTTACAAGAAGTAACGTGTAGTATCTTTGTCTTCGGTAACAATTCTACTGAAAAAATTCAAGAGGGATTTTGCTGTGTTTTTCATTTCTTCCTAGCAAGAGACATAGGGCAAACTGCCTAGTCCTCTATAAATTGATAGTGATACATGAATTATAAATGACAGATGGGTGCCTTAGTTTGCAAGGTCATAGCAAAGTTGTCAGGCAAAATACAAGAAGGCAATGCTCACTGTGTAGCTGTTCTGTATCAGGGCATACTTGCAATTCAGCGTTACTGTTGCTCATAAAAGAATATAGGAAGTAAAGAAACTGTGTTTTGAATGTAATTCATAGTTGTTTCACAAGAATTCCCTGCACAATTTCTCTGTTACTACAGCAGACAAGGGAGAGAGTTTGTGCAGGATGCACACTTTCAGCACTTTCTTTTGATATGCAAATACTTGATAATGGGGAAAATCACAGAGAAGATTTACCTGCTGTAGAGTCTTAGGACTCCTATGATATTTTAGGAGAGACAGATGGTCTTTCAAGTCTCTTCTAAGCTTGATTTCTTGTGATTAAATTCCATGTGCCGTTTTTGGATACCTGCTCTGGTGGAACTTGAATGCAATTAGGCCCCCAAAGCTGCAACACAAGTTAAAAACTTAATCCAGTGACAACTTTTGACGGATCTGCTAGGGGCAAAGATACTTTAGGCGTTAACATAAGTTCCAGGTCATGAATAGCTCTCTAAACTATATGCACACAGCAACATAATTCATGCAGCTTCTCAGAAACTTGCTTCTTTCCCTGCTCTGGCACTAAGAGTCAGAGACACACAGCTAGACATGCTATGCTGTGAAATATCAGTAGAAGCAGTTGCCCAGTTTCCAGAAGCAAGAGAATGATAACAAATAGACTTAAAATCCAAAAACCTACATGCAGCTGCACGGTTGTGCCTGTACACCCCTGTATATCTCGAATACCTGTGTAATTCCCTCTTTAAGTATTTTTTTGGTTTTAGTGAAAATTTTTGGTGCACAGGTTTTTTTCAATGTTTGATATACTGTAGTATACTTGTACGACATCTATGATAAACACCACATCCTTTGAAATAATAAAAAAAAAGTAGAAATAAATTTTCTTCCTACAACACAGAGTTTAGGAGGCAGAGGAGTTTAAAAATGGCATCTTCAAGCACATTGACCTTGGTACTGTGAAATATTTGCTATGCCAGCAATGAAAAGAAGCCCACAGGCTTTGTGAACAGAAGTGGTACTGGAAATTCACAAAGGAAAGAGATACACAGACAAATTCCATTCATCAGTTTCTCTATCAGTGTGAGGCTGATGTTATCCTGCAAATTCATGAAAATAAAAACCTGCAACATATGCCAGATTCTGCAGCCCAGCACTTACTGCCAGAAACACTGATGTCAACATCTCTTCCTCAGAGGCCTCTGAGACTGTGGCAACTGACTTCTTGTTCTGGAACACCGTAACCAAATTCCTCCCTGCCCCTTCTGAGATGCCAAAATTAGAAGGAACAACTGGCTGCATAGTTGTTCACCCAAAATCCATGGACAAGGCTCAGTTGTCTACTGCAGCCTTCGTTAATGGTTTTAGAAAAAGTGTATCAAACACCTCACTGATTTTTGTCAGGCTAATGGAGCAAGGGAAAGAGCAGTAATAACATTAAACCAGCCCTAAACAAACCTGGTAGTACTCCAAAGTACAACTGGTACATCAGTAAAACCTTCAGTACATGGAATTTCTCCAACAGAATTCTCAGCATGAGGAAGCTTCATAGTGTCTTATTTTGGTTTGGAAACAGCATCAGCCTCAGAAAAACAAACAAATAAAATCCAGTCTTCAATACCATTATATCTAGCTGGATTTTAAATGTTTAGCAAGTGAATAAATTCAGCATCAAACATAGAATTCTGTTTTTTTCCAAATTACCTGTGAATTAAAATTTACTATGGAAGCTTTTTAAGTGAAATAAAAATAATAAAAATATTCTCTTATCTGCTGCCTCTCTTTCACCACTTCCCATTCTTTCCGAAGTCTTCCACAAATCTCTACTTTTGCCACTTCTTCTAGTCACTGCCGTCTCTTATTTACTTACTTGTTGTAGACTTGCAGGCAAACCTCTTGCACAGAAGCAAAGCCTGCTGAGATATGTTACATATTTTTCATTTGTAGTTCCAACTAGAGGGTGCTGAGAGTCAGAGTCTTGCTTAAGTCCATAAGCCATAAATAAATACAGTCATCAATTCTATCAATATTTTTCCAATATGCTTTGATTTTGGAATGACAGAAAATCTGGGAATCACTCACAGAATTATTGAGTACTAGTGGGAGTACCTCTGAAATCCTACACTGCAACAGTAAGGCAACTTTTTTAGGAGAGAGCGCTGCCAGGGCCAATCCCTGCTCTGCCTGTTTCAGACCAATCTGAATTTTAAGTCTGCTACTTCAGTGACTTCAGCTGATTAATACAAATTGCTAAACCATTAGTAGAGTGCTTTGTGCAGCCCTTGATTGTTTTTATTTTGGGTTGTTCTGGGTTTTTTTCCCGTAAGGAACTGAATTTCTCTCGTTCTACTTTACATAAACACTAAATTGATCCTGATTATGCTTACAGGAGATGAGCAGAGGGCTAACGTGGGCTGACAGCACTCCACAAAGAAAAAGGACTTTTTTGAAACTTAACCGCAGATGAACTTTTGTGGTTTTCTCCATATGAATAGCTTGTGGAAATACGCATTTTCATCCCATGTCTGTCATGATGGAGCACAAGATCTCCTGTGATGACTGGAAGATCCTGGTGCAGGGTCTGCCACTGGGGTCTGACCAAGGATTAGGCTCTCTAAGCAGCTCAAGCCCTGCACAGCAATAGGAGGACTGGACTCAGGTGCTCTTACTACCTTCTCGTGTCCCTTTCTTCCCAAAATATGTCAAATCTCAGAATGGCCTATAAATGTTAACAAACACTATGTAGTTCCCCACAAAACTCCTGAACAAGTTACTTCACATGAAGCTATCCCAGGACAAATCCTCCGAACTGTGTAACAGCTCCATGTTCCCTTCTGAAAGTCTTATTCTGACAGAGATAAGTGTATAATTAGTGTTTTATTTAAACTATTTTTTAGTCCCCATGGTATGCTATCTCACAGGGTAAACTTTCCTCTTTGCATAATTATAGAAAGGAAGAAAAACTACATTCAGCTGAAAAGAAAAAATTGCTTAAAATTTCACCTTTTCCCTCCAGAAACCAGAATAAAGTGAAGAATTGAATATAATAATTACTGTTAATGTTAATTCCTTGAAACAAAACAACATAAAACAAGGCAAAAAAAAAGCATTTCTTACTTTTTCAATGAAAATAAGTAATAGTGAAATAGCTTGAGTGGAAACTAGAGTACCAGGGAATAGTCATTCTCATTCATTCTCCCCACAGTAAATCAGTTTTTATTACTGAGCAAAATCAAGCCTGAGATCTTTGCCTACTTGTTCTTAGTCAAGAAGATATTGGAAAGTTATATGAGAATCTCATTCCTAGTTCTGATCCTAAGGAATGACTATGTTAATTTGCTAAATCTTGAGTCAAGAAAAAAAAAAGAAAAAAATAAGAAAATCAACCTGTGGCAAAAAAAAAAAAAAAAAAAAATCAACCTGTGGAAAAAAAAAAAAAAAAAAAAATCAACCTGTGGAAAAAAAAAAAAAAAAAAAAATCAACCTGTGGAAAAAAAAAAAAAAAAAAAAAGGCAGACTAGAAAATTAAATACAAGAAATTAAAATTCAACAACGACTGGACAATCTTAGCTAAAGATGTTGCCAGTAGCCACAGAGATCATGGAAAAATTTAGGTACATGTGTATATATCTATATTTTATTAGCATCCCTAAATCTTTTATTGAATTATTTTTATTAATAAGTGTTAATGTAGACTACACTAAAAAATTGCTCAGATGATAAAAATAACTCTTCTTTGAAATTATTTGAGAAAAAAATTTTTTTTAAAAGGGAAATATTTTTAAGTATAAATCTTTTTGATACCTTTTAGAAAGTCTTTCTAAAAACTTACTTCACAGCCAGTTGCATTTTCTTTTAAATCAGCTAGAATTACCAAAAATACCAGTCATTTTTCCTACAGATTGAAAAGACAGTGAAGTTAAAAGGGATAGAAGAATAGACAAAAGAAGAGTCTCTTTGTAGAGATTGCTTTACAAAACTCTTTGTTTTCTCCTCAAAAATAGACTGTAAGGGATTCAATTTTAAATAATAGTTTCAAAGAAAATTGTGAAACAGTGGTAATGTGAGACTTAAGCGCTAAAGTAGGCACTGTGTTGTGATGACAAAGAGGATGAAGTTGAATGACATCAGACTTGTAGCTATCCAGTAACAGGCTTCTGTGTTTGCATGGCTTGCGTGTGTGGTGGACTGAGGCAGACAGGCTGTTACAGCAACTGACATAGGGTGGGTTTATGAGAGAAGAGAAATTCCTCCCTTTTGTGCCCAAATTATCAGAACAAAATTGCATTGTATGTGCCATTCTCCTCACAGTCACGTCACTTACCTAGAGTCCATCTCCAGAGAGTTCCTCATCTCAGTGGGAGGGGGAGGTGAGCCCTAGGACCAAGCCTACACAATCAGTGTGAAGCTCACAAGGAGGTCCCTCAGCAGTGGCTCCCACTGCAATCCCATTCACAGGCTTGACACTCAGGCTGCAGGAATTGGCTCATCCAACTTCTATAAGTCTATTCAGAAAAGAAAACGTAAACACATCTCAGAAGTCATTTCAGCAAAGTGCTTTGACTGCTGCATTATCCCCTACTGTCACACTAAACAGATGTTTACTGATCTCAGGGCTGGAGATACAGAAATAAAGTTTGGAGAAGAGTGCTTCCATAAAAACCCCTTCTGCTATTTCACCTGTGTGTCATCTTACTGCTGAGTCTTCTTCTCCAGCAGTTCATTTGTGGCAAACTGAAGAGTCAGGGCCCAAGCTCTGCTCCAGAGGGTGAATGCATCTGTATTACCAATGGGAAGCAATCTTGGCACTGTGCTAGCTCCTAAGCTGATTCTGGCCATTTGGCTTAGACCCTGTCACTTGTCACAGGCTAAAACTATGTAGGCACTTAGAAATACGTGGTTTTGTGGTAGCATTAGTGGCTTTTGAGTCCATAAAACATTAATACAATAGTTTCACATGTCCACAAATATTCCAAATATTCTAAAAGACAAAATGCTAATAGTGATTACTGCTAGATTTTGGGCATGGTTTGGTCATATACCTCTTAAAAATTTCCTAAGGCCATCTGCTGACAAAAAGGAATACTAAGTGCAAACAAAAAGCAATTGTTGCGAGATTACACACTCTATCAAAAGGAGATAGGAATCAAAATGTGTTCAATGGTTAACTCATCTGTATCTGTGATAACTGGCAAAAAAGGAGCAGGACAAATATTTTGTTATTGATGCAAAACGTGAAGCAACACTACAGATTTATGTCATGAAATAATATTGAGATTTCTGAAACCACATCAGCTCAGAGGAAGCAAATAAGAATAAGAAATAGAATATTAAAATGATAGATAAAATCTGATAACCTGGTAGACTGAAATAAGATTTAGCAAATTATATAGAAAATAACAACTCTAATAAGCTAAAGATTCTCCACCTCCTACAGAATGAGACTACTCTGAGAGTTGCTTTCTCTAGAGTGAGTGCATGTTTCCTGCACCTTCTGAACCCTGAAAAAAGATATGTTCCTTAAAGATATTGCAAAGCCTATCTGCTGATAAAAATACCTCATTCTCAAAAAATGTTTCTAGCAATTATTACCAATTCAGATAGGAAGCAAGATCAGCCACATGCATTGTCACGTGCACAAAGAGTTTCTTTATTTCTCCAAGGAAATGAAAATCAGATGAAGATATTGAGTTGGCTGATTCCTCATCGGCAGAAAGTGTTTTATGGCATAGAGGCTGCCACCACTGCAACAATGTAAAGAAAAGTGTCTCTTGTACCACAGCTGTGATGACGATGTATTACAGAGAGACCATGAAGAAAAGATGATATAGGGACTCTTCTACATTTCCAAATGAAAGCTCAATTATAATACAAAGAAATCAAATTTTGGAAACTCAGTCCTGCCAGAGGTTGTGTCTGATCCAGCAACAAGAAGCCCCAGTCCTGTTCAATATCTATGCTGATGTTTTGGATGAAGGAATTGAGTGCCCCCTCAGTCTGTTTGCAAACAACTTAAAGTTGGGTAGGAGTGTTGATCTGCTGGAGGGCAGGAAGGGTCTGCAGAGGGATCTGGACAGGCTGCATCAATGGTCTGAGGACAACAGTGTGAGGATCAACAAGGACAAGTGCTGGGTCCTGCACTTGGGTCACAACATACAGTGTTACAGGCTTGGAGAAGAGTGGCTTAAGAGTTGTTCACCACAAAGGGACCTGAGGGTGCTCGTTGACAACTGTCTGAAAATGAGCCAGCGTGTGCCCACGTGGCCAAGAAGGCTAGTGGCATCTTGGCCTGGAAAAAGAATAATGTGACCAGCAGGACTAGGGAAATGATTCCCTTGCTGTATTTGGCACTGGTGAGGCCACACCTCAAGTAGTGTGTCTAGTTTTGGTCCCCTCCCTTTAAAAAAGACACTGAGGTGCTGAAGTGTGTTCAGAGAAGGGCAACAAAACTCGTGGAGTGTCTAGAAAACATGTCTTATGAGAAGTGTCTGAGGGAACTGGGTTTTTAGTCTGGAGCAGACTGAGGAGACTCAGGTTAGATCTTGTTGCTCTCTACACTACCTGAAAGAAGGTTGCAGTGAGGCAGGGGTTGGTCTTTTCTGCCATGTCTCAAGTGGAACAACAAGAAGAGATGGCCTCACTTGGCACCAGAGGAGGTTCAAATTAGATATTAGAATTTTTTTTCACTGAAAGAGTGGTTAGGCCTTGAAATAAGTCACCCAGGGAGGTGGTGAAGTCACTGTCTCTGGAAGTGTTCAAGAGACATCTGGATATAGAACTTGGGGATATCATTTAGGGGTGATTTATGGTGATGCTACATCAATGGTTGAACTGGATGATCTTAAAGGTCTATTCCAACCTTGTGATTTTCTTCCCTGGCCTCTCTCTAAACTGCTTATCCTCCCTAACCTTGATTTTGCACTTTTTTCAAAATATTAAGCTTCACAGTAAGGAAGCAGGGTGGTAAAATGTATCGGTTCCTCTTTGCTGACCTATATATAGCCAAATGCTCTCTACATACAGCCAAATCAACACAAGAAAAGTTTCTTAGAGGATATCCTATCCATATTGAGTGGTTGCTGGAAGATGTCAGGTATCTTGGCAAACCACTGCCTGTAGCTTCTTCAGTTTTAATGAATACAGTGGGAATGGATAGATACTCCAATTAAATCTAAATATATCTGATGTCATTAATCAAGGAGAGAATGAACTGGAAGCTAACCTCAGCCCTCACCTGACAAATAAATCCAAAACCAAAAGCTCAGCAATTGCTTGCCCAGAACTAATTAATAAAAAATTATATGGAATAAAATCAAGGGAAATTTTGACCTTGAAATTATTGTCTTTGGCTCCTCTGACAAGCAGATGCCGTTTTGTTACTGTTCCCATACTACAGTATTTTTTCTCCTTGTTTCTGGCTAATGAACAAACAGTGACATTTGAAGGCCAAAGGTTCAAATGGCACATGCAGATGCAAGCCATGCATCATAAGAGTTGTGCTGATGAAAAGTCAAAGGTTGATGAATCTCACACAATGCATCCTCCTCATCTAGCTCTAAAAGTATCTCATTTGTTTAGTGTTCATCTTGCTATGGACACTGCAGATGCACTTTTATATTTGTCTAGAATATGATTGCTCAATCTCATCATTCTCAAAATCAATATAGAAACCTTTCAGTTTTTCTCTTCAGAAAAAAAGATCATATATATAGAAGATGAAAATCAAGACTTTTTTTCATGAAAAGGTTGTGTTATAATTTCATTCTCTTGATTTTTTTTTCATTTCCTTGACTTTCTTTTTTCCTCTCCATCTTATACTTGGTGTGTATGCAGTGTTTAGCTGTCACTGCCCAGTGCAAATGAAAAAGGACATACTGTCCCTTGACACAGTACCTAGGTGCCTCAAGGTGCACAGCTTCCAGCTTCTTCTGCCTCCAAATGCCAATGGCTTCTGGGTGCCTTAGCCTCATAGCAGCCCATTTGAGTGCCCAGCAATCATGCCCCTACCTAAAATCACAATCCGAATTTCAGAACACCCCATCACCACACTCTAACTATTTATCTTAACTGTTCAAGTGGCATGAGAGGCTTTTTCAGCAAGACCTCTTTTCTGTACTTGTAAGTGTGGTATTTCCAGGCTCTCTCCTTTATGAGGTCTGGTGCTGGTGGATTTCATGAAGAGAGAGGAGGGCATCAGACAGCTCCCTCAAACACTGTTCACAAGAGCAGAGTGTAGAATAGGCTAAATTGCTTGGCATTTTTGGGTTCCTTCTTTTATATTGTAAAACTGATGTTGGCTTTCTCTCTTTTTTTTCTTCCAAGATACCTTTGGCTGTTGAGAGAAAAGGAAACACCCCTGCGTGCTTCTGTTATCATAATGGATGAAACTATCCAAGGCAGGGTGTTTTCCTGAAGGCAGAGCTGACATTTGACAAAAAGTTGTTAATTCTTTCATCATTGTGCAACTCTTGGCCCTTTCCCCAGTTAAAAAAAAAAAAAAAAAAAAAAAAGTTATTAGCTGAGGAAACAATGGCCAGTGGCAATTCTGTAATCCCTAGTTTCCAGAATCCTAAATAAAAATGACTGTTATGAGAAGAAATTACTTGTTCCACTGTCATAAGAAAACAGTCCAAATCTGAAATGGAGGAAAATGTTGATTAATTGATTAATTTCTTTGAGGGAAAGCAGTGGAGTGGAGGCCATCCTCATTGTGCAAGAGCTTCAGAAAAAGACAGCAGTGAGAGGAGGCAACATGTACTTTAGAGATCTTGCGTATAAAATCCTCACATTATCATGTGATAGTGTTTGCATTATATGTTCCAATAAATTCCAAGTGACTCCATAGTATAGTCCTAGTGCAGGTCCATAAACTGCATCATTGTTCAACCACAATTTTCTTCTGCAGACCTTGGTGACTCTCCTCCCTAAGGATAAAAAGATTAATAATCTGATAACTCATCAAAGTGGCACAGGCCCTCCACCCTTTTTCAGAGCAGATCATTGCAAGGTCATCTGGAGTAAGTCAGGAAGGCATGTTTTTCTTCACTCCATACAGACGTAAAAAGAAATTCTCCCATCCTGGTATGCCTATAATGCACTTAACTTTTAAATTAATGTACTTGGCAAGTAGTTAAACTAAATATGAAGCTTGTGCATGGAAGGCTCCTGAGCTGGGAGTGTGGCTTTTGAGAGAAAAAAAGAATGTGCCATTTGGAGTAGCCTTCTGGGAATGGTGAGTGCCAATCCAGGCCTAATCATCTGGAGAGGAACTGTAGTCAGTAGGATGACCCTTTCTCCCTGAGGTGCCCTTAGGAGGCTCTGCAAGTAGAAACATCGGTATGGCTGTCATGGGAAAAGGGGAAGGATGGGTCCCAAAATACAAAATCTTGCAGAATTCGTCAGTGCAGGAAGGCAGTGCTCACTTTTCTGGGGTTTCTTTTCAGCACAGTATCAGAGGAGACCTCCAAGTGTCATCTTCTTCTTCTACTTCTTTTGCTTGTATATATGTATATTCTTTTCCCCCTACCAATTATCCTATAGGCCACCAAATACTCGTCTCAGAAAAAAGGTGATAGTGCTGCATGATTTCACCGTATCAATCCAAAAATGGATGGACAGTCCATTGCACAGTAAAATTTGATCAGACATTATTCCTTAACCAGATCTTGTCACTATGGATTAAGATGCTTCTGATTTTAATCTACAGAGAGGTTTTTTTTCTGTATTTATTTCATCCTTCTCTCTCTGCTACTGAATTTAGATGAAATGGGACATAGTGAAACCAGGATCTATGTTACCTTGTTTATTATGGTGATGTTTGGCTTAAAGGTAAGTATTTTCTGTTTGAGAGTTAATAAAAAAACTTATTCTCTCTTAGTGCAAAAAAAGGAGACATAAAAAGAAAATTATTTTTCACAGGAAGTTGTATGTCATTACATGTTTTGTTATACACAATGAAATAAAATTCTAAGGTGCTAAAATTACCAAAAAATTACATTATGAGAGAAAATTGTCTTACTTGAAATGTCTACACAACTGAAATATTTAGCTTAAATCTGAGTTTTGTTGTTTGGCAAAAACGCTTTTTTTGCAAAGAAAAGAATCCCGCTCCTTTCCAGAATCCTTGGGATATGGATCACTTTATGCTTTAATCAAGATCATTAGCATGTAAACACTTTTAAATGTTTTCTTTTTGAGAATTGCATATGTTTTTACTGAAACAGCACTCATTTTAAAGAAGAGATTGTGGATCAGATTCATGATAGTACAGAGGATGCATTACTCCCACCTTTATATTTTATCAGTCAGACTGAATTGCTCAGAATGCTTTGATGTTAAACAAATAATCTGTCCCTACTAGTTGGAACATACCCTCTGAAACCATTTTTATCGATGTGGTGCTGGGGATGTAATAACCAGCTCTACTGGCACTTGTTCTATTTTAAGTAAGTTCAGGAAAATAATTTGCTTTCCTTCCTTACTGTATGGATTATGACCTGAGTATATTTCTACTATATGAATTTTAAATGACGCAGTAAAGATGAACATGACTCTGAATTGCAGGATACAGCACAGAAGCATTTGGCAGAGAGTCTCTGAAATATGTATAATTTCCTGTATAATTTCCTGCTTTTTTATGCTTGAGAACTGCAGCAGGCATAGTCTCCATATGCTGCTCTGTTCCATATGCAGGGCATGATATATAATTCCAGCTTCAATTTAGTAGTGTTCTGCTAATAAAGGATAATGAGATACCATAATATATGAATATAATTTATGAATAGGCATCAAATAAAGGTTTGCAAAAGAAGTGAAACAAACAAGTGAGCCGACAACAGCAATAACAAAAACCCTCTTTCTACAACTGTGGTCTCCATAGTCTGTCCTTGAAGTCAAATCAACATCACGGAAAGTACTAATATTGGAACATTGTGAACCAGCTGTTTCTTACAGCTGACTAATTAGTCTGTATACCCAGCAAATCAAAAATATTTGTTACCGCTTAGGCAAAGTAATCCTACAGAAATTTGCATGTCAGTAGAATAAACTTTGCCTGAAATAGTGGGGGCACCTCCTGCTTGAATCAGCAGCTCTCTGCAAGGTGTGCTGAAAGGGAGGGCCCAGCCCACACCTGAGTTGCACCATTTCGCTCACCATCACCCTATAAGCTCTCCACTGTTGCTTTGTAGTGGTAGGAGCAAAGCCCCAGATGCCCACTTGCTCCAGTCTTTTTCTGATCTCTTATTGATGTGAACTGAGGCTGGAAAATGGGAAGGAGGAAAGGAATGCATGCTACATGGAAGTTGCTACATGAAACCATCTTTCTGTGGCCCTGGCAACACACTTAATATTTTCCATATTAAAAAAGATCTTTATTATCTGACACAGGACTCAAGTTAATCCCTGCCTGGAAACCTAAAAGTGACAGGAAAGGATTTGATGTTGTAGCTTTATCTGTGGCAGTGATGGTGCCCATGGCTAGCTACACCTAATACAGTGCACATCCTTCTTGTACGTATATTTTTTTCTTTAATACACCAGAAAGTTACCCAATTGCCCATACTGGGATACTTATACCATGATTTGGGATGGATCAGAGAGGCAGAAAGTGAGGCTGAAATTGAAGCAGTGCTACAGCTGAATTTTGGGTATCTCTGGTGATACTTTGTAATGAAGGGGTTGTGCATGGTTGTATCCAGACCAAGAGAGAGGCCCAGCCACAGGACTTTCATCCCAGTGCCCTGACAGGTCAAAAGTCTGAACAGGTCTGAACTCAGAGTGAATGTGCTGAAGGGGTGTCCTAGCCCTTGGACCTATATGACCTTCTGGGGACCTGGAGGTGAGGAAGGGAAGTGGAGTGGTTCCTGGGTCTAGATTCCTTGTGAGCTTGGGATCTGATTGAGATGCTCTCTGACACTTGTGGAGTGCAACACAAATCTTGTCCCACAGGACTCAGTGCTGGTTGGTAACCTCTGTGGCTAGTATTGCTTTTTGTTCTACATTTCGTACAGACCTTGTCCAAATGGGGTTCCAGTACATGGCTGAGAGTTCAAAATATAAGTGAAATGCAAATGAATAACAATTGTAGTACTCATTTCTTGGGGCAATTTGAGAAGGATGGTGTTGATTCTGAAGTAGATCTTCAATCTTGACCATTCCAATGTTAAGACTGATAAGGGATAAGGTCCTCCCAAGGGGATTGCTCCTCCCGAACCAGGCAGAGAACAGTGGGGAATCACTTCTTTAAAGCCAGTTTAAATGTAGTCAAATAACAGTAAGAAAAGATGGGGTTGCCAAGAAAACTATGAGAATGGGTAAATGACTCCAAACTTTCGTGTGACTGATCTTACAATTAATGTCCTTGGCTTCACTGAAGATGAAGCTAAGAGGTGATTTCGGACCACCATCGTTACATGAAACCTTTATGTCTACATAAGTGTGTATCATCAGTGACCTTAGTAAGGACCAGACCACTGAGTTGCCTTCATTGTGCAGCTGAGTAGTTTCGTTCTCTCTTTTGGCTTTCCCAGGGTGGGATCCAAGATACAGTGAAAAGAGTCCACCAGTAACTGTCCCTCTGCTGTGGAAGATTCTGTGCCGTTAAATCAGAGTAATACTGATAGAAGAGTTTAACTACAGAAACAGTCACATTTAAATCTAGTTGTTCTGTCATTGAGAAAAAATATTTCAGGAAAGATTATCAAATGCAACCTATTAAGACAGAAGAAGAGTGACCAGAAAACAAATCTCTTCCCAAGATTGTCTTTAGGTTCCCTGCTATGTAGTTCTAGTTCTGTTAAATTACATGCTATTTTGCTGAGGAATTTCTGCTATGCCTTTGTTCATAAAAGTAGCATAAAAGGAAAAAAAACTCCCTCTTTGAATCTCATTTTTAGGCCTACTGAGAATTCTCAAACTGCACAGGAATCACAGTTCTTCTCAACTGGAAGTTATCTATGGTAATTTGGCAAATAATTTTTGCAAATTTGAATACTACATTAAGAGACCTAAATGGCTGAAACATGGTGAGAAGAGCTTCATGCCTTTAAACAGTGAACAATCGTCAGAAGAGAAAATAAATCCAAAATTATGGCAGTATTAAAAGAGTATAATAGAACGAATACTAGTATGCGATGGACTAAAGTGGCATAATTTGTAGTAAAGACAGCATAGCCTTCATCTACACAAAATTCAGCCAAACATTAAAACAGTAGAAAATGTTTCAAGAGTTGTTATTGCAGTGGTTAAATGGATCCTTTATAACACAACAGGATACAATCTGGTATCTAAAGAATAAAATTTTAGAAATCGTAAAAATTTGTGCATCCTGCTTTCAGAAGCAATGCTGGTGCAAATGTATCTCTATAGGTACAGCTATACATGCTCCATTAAGCATTTCAGAGACAAGAGCATTTTGCTTCTGCTGTTGCAATGTGATGTGAATTTTTTATCAAAATGGCACTGCATGACAAAATAGTGTTTTGTTAAAATTCTTTTAATGATTTCAAAATATTTGATTCAGTGAATACTGAATCTAAGTTAAAATCCTAGAAAATAATAAATGGGTTTGGTCAGACTTTCGGATTGTAAAATGGAGTATTTACCCAGGTGAGCTGATCTTTTTGAGAGGTCTCTTATTTGAGGACCACAGAAAAGCAAGTTTCTTTAGATCTGCCTGCTTTACTCAGCAATAAGCATTTAAGAACTCTTCAGAGTAAATCTGCAGAATTTATATTCAGTGTTATGTCTATATTCTCTGCTTCTCCTTTTCAGGTGATCATGGATTATTAACTATAGTGTAGAAAAGAAGATTTGAACATAATTTTACCATGGAAAATCAGAAGTTATTATTACTGTGCGCAGGAGCTAGTGCTCCTAAAGATTTTTTCCCTTCATGACGCAGTTGTGTCTCTGCAATGGTGATGGTGGGTTCTCCAGAATACAGCTATGAATCAGGAGTGGGATGGACCTTGAGCATTCAACCTCATAAACTGACAGCTTTAAAAATAAGATTCCAACTTTGGATTAGGCCTAGGAGGGCCATGGCTGGAGAAAACTAAATAAAGCAGCATTAATACCTCTGAACACTCTGTACATCTGCAGAGCACTTGTTGCTTTTGCTGTTCAGTATATTCACTGAATTATAGAAGTGGAGGAAGACAAGAGATCTGATGAGATCTTTCACCCCAAGTGTCATTTCCTCCTATCCTGGCTTCACAACACAGCAACTAGAGATGACTTCACACAGCACACACCCGGGATCAGGGCAAGCTCCAAGAGTCAGCAAGAGAAAAATGCAACAGAGGTGATACTTTCCACTTCCTGGCTCCTGTCTGAGCTACCGACTCAGAATAAGGTAAGAAACTGGTACCTTATGCAGAAAAACAATGCCTTCAAAAACGCGGCCCGCGTCTATTCACCTCTGTGAGATAAGGGCTCCTGGCTTCCTCTGAATTTCTGTCAGCTCAACTGGCTTCTAACTTGGGAAATAAAAATGCAGGCTGGCAAAGACCCCTTGAAAGCCTGTCCACTTCTGACAATGTCCATCCCTTGGCTGGACTTTAAATAGGCCATCTGGAAATATTTTCTCTTAACTTTTCTTTAAAATGACCTACTTAAGAGGTTCCATTGTACCTTGGCACCATCTATTGTAGTGTGTCCCTATAGTGAGAACATTTTCCCTAATATTTAACCCAGATCTCTTTTGTCACAGGTTAAGATGTTTTCTAATTGTGCTGTCCCTCACAGATACAGTAAACAATTGATTAATGCTGCTTTATTTAGTTTTCTCCAGCCATGGCCCTCCTAGACCTAATCTTGCTTTTAAATCCTTTATATAAATTAGGATAAACCCTTATATCTTCTCTATGATAAGCAAACTCACATATTTCAGTCTTTTCCCAATGCTGTCTTAGACTATTACCATTTTTTCTACTAACTCACTGTAATTCATCTACATACCTCATTAAGTGTTTTTTTTCAAAAAAATAGATAGTGTATAAATATGGCCAAAAGAGAGAGTCCATTGTACAGAGGAGTCCAGTTTTGGTTTAAGTTTGACATTGTGTTTTGTTGGGTATCAGGGAAAGAATGGGTGTGAATACGAGAGACCAGATTTTGTCATTTTTCTTACATGTGAAAAATTAATAAATATGATGGGGAAATTTTGAGGAAAATCGTTATCTTTCTTTGATAGTCTAAGTGCATTTGGATTTTAGCAATGAATTTACAAGAATCTCAGCTCTGAAGCTTGCCCTTGTTAAATTTCATTCAATGTCACAACTGTTTACATAAGCGAGGATGATTAGTACATCTGCAATCACTTCTACTGGCAGTCTATGAAAGAGCTGAATGCTTCAACTTTAGCCCTTTAATCTAAAGTAAAGAATAAGTCAACATTATGTAATCTAAACTATAAATATTGAAGAGAAAATTCCAAATTAAAGTTAGGTACTAATAGGTCTCTAGGAATAATAATGCTTAAAAAAAATTACAACATTCTAATTTTAAGCAAAGTTATTGACTAAGATCTGGGTTTGCAGAATCTTCATTAGAACATCACTTCTTTTTTTTCAGCATGTGTTTGTATTGGAAATACTAAACAAATTTTGACTGAGTGGAATAGCAGCAAAATTTTTAAAGCAGTAAAAATAGTTCCTGAGACTAGCCCACAAAGCTTGTAAACAAAAGGAATACACCATCAAGGGAATAATTTCTCCTCATGGCAACTTTTTCTTTACTTCAGAAATCATGCCCTTCATGTATTGCAAAATTCTGTTTCATAATTGCTTCTAAAATATGAAGAATTTTCAGGGTACCTTGCCAGTCACTTCTTTCACAGTTATTTTTCATGGGAAATAGTACCCAACTCGATTTCCAGGATTAGCCACAATTTGATTCACTTTCATAAGACCCACAGTCTCTTGTGCCTTAATAATGTTATTTTAAAGGATACTTTAGGGAGTTTTTTTGATATTCATAAGGCCTGATCATCTGCAGGTGTTTTTCTTTCTGAAGGAATTAAGTATATATGGTTATTTTTAATGTGGATGAGGTTTTATATATGTTTAAGCAAAACCATTAGTACTGTAATGATTCACTTCTTTGTAATATCTATTTGACAGAGAAATTTAAATGAATAATATCTTTGCTGTGCATCTTTAGAACAGCTGATCTTTTCTGATTTATATCATTGACTATGTAAATGTTCCTCAAATCTACAACATTGCTTCTAAAGATTTCCTATGATAAAATATTCCAACGTCAATCCTTTTTGTTTCATTACAGATATCTATTACGGAAAATGTCCTAGTTCTTGATGATGAATACTGTACCTCTATGTTGTGAAACCCCTTCATTTTAAAATTATAAACAAATAGCTCTCCAAAACAGACAATATGGGCCAAGTGGTTCCTTTAGGGGATTATTTTAGACAGCTGCACAGCAAATAGGCAGTGTGAGGCTTATTTACACAGAGTCATTGAAGCATTCATTCCACTGATTTATAGGACAGCAAAAGGTCTTTGAGACACAGACCCAGCAATTTTGAGCTGAAGTTAAAGAGAGGATTTTGTATCCTGCCCACCCCTCAGCCCCAAAGGTATTTAAAAAATCAATTGAAGGATTTGTTGCCAGAAGAGATAGATACAGTACAGCCCTACATCCTGGATACTATTGATCTCAGGTGCTGAGTCTCCATTTTTCATACCGTAATCATAATATGTATTTGCTAAGGTCTTAATAACGTAGTATTATTACATTGTTTCTATAAAAGGTAGAAACTAGGACATGTAAACTTGTTTTTAACTAAAATATAAGGCAATGCTGTGAATTATTTCACCAGAGAGTTTTGATAGGTAAATGGGCTAATTGTTAATGTGCTTTTTCAGGGAGACTAAAGTGCAGCATAATTTTCACAACCACTGAACATATCCTGATCCCACTGACGTTTTATTGATATTCAGCATTTCTTAATTTCATCTACCTTAATTAAAAAAAATTACACTCTGCACATGTGATATAATTATGCAAGCTCTTACATGTAGGTATTTCCAGGAATATTCCAGGTCTTATAGTAAGATGAAATCTCCAGGCTCTAGAGGTACCTATTTGTCTTTAGTGTCTGTAGGGGAAGGAAGGGGTCAGTTTAGACTCAGAAATATGTTATAAATTGGTTAGCATTACCCCCTCCCATCCCCCCCAAGTATATCCATGTAAGTAACTAAAAATGAAGATATTTAAAAGCAGTGTCCACTTTTGAAAATTGGGAAGCTTTACAGAAACGGTCAGCAGAAAATAAACAAACCTTTGATTTTCAGTTTGCACCACAACCTGACATAAATCAAACTGCAGTCTAACAAGTTATCAAAATTAAATGGTAACCTCATGGAATTTATTTTCGCATCCACACAGGTTTAAAATGTATCTGTAACAAAAAGAGAATAGCAAGAAGACTTGATATTATATGGTGATATTAGTATTGCTAGTGTCAGTGACAGTGTTGAAATATCATTATTTCTGGTTTCAAAACAATATCTTTTGAATTGGAAAAAGTTCAAAGGAATGCCAAATAAATTGCATCTATTTGAATTCTGGAAAATATCCTTGTATTGACACACTCATGAATTTCGGCCTATTTAGCCTATGAAAAGCAAAGGTTTAGAAGTACAGTATTCCCACAATTTATGATCTCTTCTACCAAGTCAGGCTGATGAGTAGATCAAGGTCAACGAGCTTGTCAAGAATACACAAGAAAATGGAGAAGAGGCTGCCAATGCCACCTGGTTACACCTGTAGGGGCAGATCTGACTTCTCTTGTTTGAGTTTAGAGTCCTCCTTGTAGTGTCACTATGTTGGACATGGGCAGGATAAGAAGCAAGGCCCAAGAAAGCAAAATTTGGGGTTTTTACAGCATATCAATTTCATTTTTTTCAAAAACAAAGATAATAATTGTTATATTGCAGATTACAGAGGTGCCTCTAGCTTGGCTAAAGGTTGCAGGTAGGGAATTCTACGACCAGCTTTCAGGTGCTGGAGTTTTGATATGTCTTGAATTATAAGTATTTGGGCAAGGAATGGGTCAGCTGTAGAGAGTACCTTTTTTTTTCAATTAAATATAAGGTTATTCTCTCTCTACCCCCACCTCCTCCACACACACCCTCCACCTCCAGTATGCTTATAAAAGCTCTTAAACTTATACAAAATGAACCTTTACCATGGAGTTTTGAAATTAAATTATCTGAATAACAGCCATACTTTAGAATTTGAAATCAATAGTGTGACTGTTTGCTTCTGAAAATGTCTTTTTTCATTGTTGTTATTTTAAAAAAATTCTAAGGATTAAAAATCTTTCACGTTATTCTCAAATAATGTGTATGAAATTTTATCAGTCCAGTTTATAGAGTTTTAAAAATGATTCACACATAGATGATAAAAGTGTCTTTATATCTTTGCTCCCCTATTCAGAAAATGTCCTGTTTTGCAAGCCTGTTGGAACTCACAAGCAGTTTGTGTTGGTGCACTAGCAATATTATTATAAATGTAACTAAAATGAAAAATACAGAAATGTCTCCTAAACTGACTTTGGGATGTCTTTGGAAGGAATAGTCTCTCGATTTCCAGATCATTCAGTTCAGATGCATTACTGGAATCAGGTACCATTATGGTAAATGGTATGTTTTTCCTCTTGATTTATTAGTTAAAGGCAGAAAAAAAAAAATGCTTCAATTATCTTCTAAAGGCTAAAGACACATGCTTATCTTAGAAGGAAAATACCCCAAACAACCTTATTATATTTTATGAGCACAGATTCCTTCAATATCCTTCATACCACATACTTTCCAACTTCCCATATCACCAGTATCAAATAAGCTATCAAATAGAAAATATTTTAAGATATTTAAAGACTGCTTGGATAAGATGTGATAAAGGAGCAGGGTATCCCTAAACAGACTGATTTTTAAGACTCTCAAATCTGACAGATCAACACGGCTATTTATGCACTAATCTAGATCAGGTTCAAATGCATAAATTATGCTTATGAGTAGTCAGCTGTGGTGATTTTAAAGTTTTTCACAATAATGTCCGTGAGATTTTAAGTCCAAACACCAAAGCTTCTCAGAATTTAATTCAAAAAACTGAAATATTCTACACCACTAAAATTCAGTTTTCCCACATTGAAAATACAGTGGTTTGTATTATTTAGCTGTCCTTTTCTCTACTCTAAGGAAAAGTCTTTATTTTCCTTTGAAAAATCATTGAAATGTACTTTGCTATTATTCTGAGAGAAATTAAATTACTTTTGGTAAATAACTGAGTACTTTTTTCTCTCCATCTCACTATGCTATCCTGGTACCAGTTTTCATCCTCTTTTGAGTTAAATCAGCTATCTATGGCTAGTCAAACTTAATGAGAAATGTAGTAGAAGACAAAGAAACATAAATTACAATGTTCTCCAGATCTGTGTTTACACACATATGTACCAGTCTTGGTATGGACAGTGATGTATGGTCAGCTACTGCAGTTATTTCTCCAAAGAATCCTAATTCAGGGGTTGCTCACAGAGGATGTGAAGACAGTTCCAATCCAATTCCAAACCAGAGAATAAAAGAAAAGAAAGAGCAACTATTGATCAAATTTACAGACTAACAAATTTAGGGCAGGGTTGGAAAGCAAAGGAGGGTCATCATTGTAGAAAGATCTGGATTATTTGTTTGTCTGGACATAATTTAATGTAGCTAAACATGAAGCCATCATTGTCTGTTCTGAAAAATATTTTGACCTGCACAAGACTTTCTAGGGAATTTGCCTGATATAGCAGATGTCCAGCTGATGGCAATCCTCTGATCTGATTTTTTTGTCCTTGGCCAACTAACCAGCAAAATATCAAGAAAAGAAGACATTTCATTTTACCCCTCTATTTAGTAAAGTGAAACCACTCCTGGTTTATTGTAATCAGGACAAGAGGAAGAAAGCTGCAATGCACACCTCAGCAGAGGTTTTCATACCTCAAGCTACAGAAATCAAAATATTTTTAAATGTGCAATGATATCCTCATTTGAATGAATGCAAACTTAATAAAATTTCAGCACATTGTATTTTTGATAATCAAGCTTCATTCTGGGATTTTTTTGCATGAGTGTTTCATTTCTACATCGTTGTATATAATACAAGGTGATAACCCTGGTGTTCAGTGACAGGACCTATGGGAATGGTTCAAGACTGCATCAGGCAAGCTTGAGAATTAGTATTATGGAACATTTCTTTACCAAGATGGTGGTCAAACACTGGAACAGTCTTCCTGGAGAGGTGTTCAGCACCCCAAGCCTGTCAGTGTTTAAGAGACATCTGGACAATGCCTTTAGCTATAACATGAATTAACTCTTGGTAGACCTGAAGTGGTCAGAAAAATGGACTAGATGATCACTGTAAGTTCTTTCCAAATGGAGCTATTCTATTCTATTATAATCAACTAGTCCCTGTATTTTCTTGGGAAACAATTTCTTCCTGTTATCTTAATTGTTACATTAATTATATCAATAACAATATACAGACATTACACTGTGCAAAAGAAAACAGCACACATCTCTTTGCGAACTTCATCCATCTATTAAAAATAACTTTTTTTGGTTTATAATCATAAAATTAAGTAAGAAAACATTGTGTTATTTATTCATAAACTAAAATATCAATGCTAGCAAAATCATTTAAAGAGTTATTGCAAATATTCTAAAAACTGTTTCTTGATGGTATCTATACTATCAATGCTTTTAAAAGCATATAAAAAGATGAAAAACTATTATGTCACTGTGTCTTGAAGCATCTTCTGACATAGTAGAATCATAAAGTCATTCATACTGGAAGGGACCTCAGGCGGTCCCTGGTCTGACCTCCTGCACACAGCAGGGCCAGCTATTGGGTCAGAACAGGTTGGTCCAGTTGGGGCTTAAAAGCCCTCAAGTTCAGAGACTGCACAATGTGGGCAGCCTGTGCCACTGTCTAACTGTCCTCATGGGAACAATCTTCTCCATCCAGCTTGAACTGAGTTTGGAAATTACACCCTTTTTGTCCCCTGTCCTGGTGCCATGTACTGCTCTAGACTGCCTGGCTCCTTCTCCTTGAAACTTTCTTGAAGTTTTGGTTTGAGGTGTTGGGTGTTGCATTGCAATAAAACATTCTTGTATTTTGCACATAAAAAATAGCCACTTTGCTTAAATACTAGAGAGACCTTCCATCAGCAACCATTTTAGCATCATATTCACTGATTTTCATTACGGATTTTGGTGGCACCTACCCATAATATCTTTAAACAATCATGTCAATTTAACACAAAAAAGCTTCATACCTAACCATTGGCAGAGCTATCTGCGTAATTTAACAAAGGAGAAGTTATGGCATGACCTGATAACAGGAGGACAAAATATGGATGTCTTCTTCGATCCAGCAGAGCACAACAAAAGCCCAGGGCTGAATGTTGAAACCATGCTAACTCATGCCAGAAATAAGGTGTACACTTTTAACACTGGAGGTAAATAATGTTTCAAATAACCTGCCTTAGGTCATGGCATATTCTTCTGGAAATATTAAACAAGACTGAGTGCTTTCTCCCTTAAAACATATACACTTCAAACAGGAATTAAATCAGGAGCATCCTGTGACTTGTGTTAAGCAGGGGGTCAGAGTAGATGACCACAATAGTCTCTTCTGGCCTTAGCATCTATGAATCTAAATGGAACATAGCACCAGGAGAACTCAAATCCCCTCACAGATCTCTGCCAAGAGCACATGACTGACCCAGAGGCAATTTTGAGAGTTGCTAGCATGACCGGCTGCTGATAATGTAGGGCTCTGCCAAGTGGCCAGACACCGGCACTGATAGGACATATTTCACAACCTGACATCTGGGATTTCAGGTAGTTGTGTGCATCACATGCAGCTAACGACTAGAGAAGCCAAGGAAACATTTAAGTCACTAGGAAACTGATTCTTTTAAAGAAACAAATAGAAGAAAATTGAGCTTGCTTGAATTTTATCTCTTCATAAATTAAATAAAAGAATTCATTAATTGAGAATTTCAGCATTCTTTTTTTTTTAACTTATTGTCATGGTTTAATCCCAGCCAGCAACTAAGCCCCCATGCAGCCATTAACGCACTCCCTTGAGTGGGATGGGGAGAGAATCGAAACAGTAAAAGCGGACACACTTATAGCAGCAGACTTCTAAATAAGTATCTAGTAGTTATGAACAATACTTAACAAATCTATTCGTATTCTAACACTGGTATTTATTTTGAATTTTCAGCTGAAAATCTTATTAATAACTCTGCAGTAAAAACCATAGAGGAAGAAGATGTAGCTGTAGCTGATAGAGCATCTGAGCCTGGATTTTTCATTTCCATATCTCTGTACACAATGCATGAGTCAGTTTTATTGCTTAATAGTTACTTTTTTGGTTTTTTGACCAGTTCTATTCATTTCTTGCATGCTGGAAACTCTTCACTAATTTCCACATATTTATCTCTCATTTACAATGAGATAACTCCCAGAAACAGAGGATGAGACTGATTTCATCTAAATTTAAAAATACTCAGCACAAATGTCTGGTTTTTGGTTTAGTCATCCTAGGCTCTCTCAGAAATCAGAGAAATTAGCACTTTTGAAGTGTGAGTTGTCTTGTCTGCTCTAGATGTATATTTGAGGATGAGAATAATTTTTTAGATTAGTACTCTTCAGTCTGGAAAACTGACAACAGGGAGAAAGGATGTGAAATGCTAAAGGGCTACAAAATCATGAATGTCCTGCAAAAAGGTGAAATGAGATCAGCTGTTTCGTGTTTCTAAAAAAAGTTTTAAAAATTAAGAATGGAAGACATTAAACAAAGATGACTGCAGCTTCATTAAATCAACAGCACTGAAAAGGAACAAAAGGAAGTGGAATGAAAAAAATATCTGTGGAACTCCATTAAAAAGGACTGTGTGGCTGCTTAAAGAGTGTATGGATGTTAAAAAAAGATTGGATGCAAAATAAATAATTTGCAAATTGCTAAAATCTTGAATTTACGTGCATAGGATGAAAACTCTTTGAGTTGAAATAGCCAGAGCCGAGAAAAGCAATCAGGAAAAGGACCATGTATATGCTTACTCTTCCGTGAGGTAGGTGGACAATTGGTCATCTTAAATATGGTTCTGTTATACTCATTGACTATAATGGATGGAGTGCAGAGAGTTTGAGGAGAAAGTTAAAATCTACACTGCAGATGACTGTATTTGATCAGATGAAATCCACAGAGTGTTTTTGCAAACAAAATCAGCTCAGGTGTAAAATAAGTCATATGTGGGACAAAAAGGAAAATCGGACAGTAAGTTGCTGGATTTAGCATTTTTGTAGGCAAACCAACTTCCCATGACAGTTCTGCTTGTACCTGGTTCCTGCAGTCCGTTAATACAATCATAGGGCTATTGGCTTTTCAAATAATACTTTTCTAGTTCTTGAAATCTGAAATTTAATAGGGTTTTCCCCTACAGGTTAAAAAGGACAGCTGAGGGTTAACCAGGTTTGGCAGCTAAATCCCATCATGATGAGGAGACTATGAGAAGGGCAAAAGTGAGAAAAAATTATTTACGTAACCCACCAGAGGCACCTGATTTTCTGTTATTTGGAAAGGGAGATTCAGTTGAATAGACATCTCAGTTTTAATTTAAACTAGATTGATTTCAGCTTCATTTCTGTCCTTTTCAGTAAAGGTTAAAATTATTCTGTGTTAATATATTTTGGTGGGTAGGGGAGTGTATGCCCTTACACACCCATGCAGTGTCTGAACAGAGAAAATAAGTTTCATTTCTACTATCTTCCTGTCAAGATATGACTCTCCTCCACACCAGTATTAAATTTAAAAAAAATGTAGTATGTTCATCTATGAACTTAGAGGAGCGTCTCAGCAGATTATTTCAATTAATATAAACCTTGACTATCTTTTTCAGATACCTAATATTACAGACATAAAAACCTCCATGCCGTCTCTACTTTCCTCTGACTCCTGGATGTCTACCTGACTCCTGTCAGATCTTGCAACCCTGCTTGACACATACATATCATCATGTTCTCTTTGGCCTTAACTGACTACTGTAATGGAAGTCCTGGCAGGGAGCAATATAGCCTTTGAGAGCAGAATAAGCAGTGTTCAAAGGGCTCTGCAGAATTCGGGACTCTCCCCATGGTCCATTCTCACAATGTTTCCTTGATTTCCTGATGGACTAGAGAAAGAAATCTGAGCAGTGTCAGCAGCCATGGGCTGCTGCACACTTTCCTTCCCTCTTACCTTTCTCTCTCCTCTCTGAAACTGGTGTCAGATATACAATGAAGCTCAATATAGTCTGCAGGATCCAGAGTAATGTATCCCATATTTATACTGTGGTGATGCTGCCATATCAGCCAAGATAAAAGATATTTTCTACATATACTAGATGCATTTTTTGAACAGTTGAATTATAGTTTCCTTAAATCAAAAATTAAAATGAAGCTAAAATGTGTAGCAACATTATTCAGATCAGATCTTCTGAACTGACCAAGTTGAATTTTTCATACTGGAGATTTGATACATTTAACCCCAGAAAAGCTTAAAGCAAGTGACAAAAACCATCTTCCAGACTTCCATATGCTTTTAAACCAAATGTGAAATGAAAAAAAAAAGTCTTTTATAATATATTTTGAAGGATAGATCACTGTACCTACTGTAACAAGTCTCAGTGTGTTTCAAAAATGTTCAGCATCACAGAACATAAAGAAGTAAATAGATCTTCAGCTAAAAGCAGAGGAGGGAGGTATCTAAGCTATTGGCTTTAGGTATGCAGAGCAAATTCTTCTTCGACATTTTAGTATGGAATGGATATAGATCAACAAGCAGTTTTTTTGACAAAATGTTTGCATTTCTCAAGCAGTTTTATGGAACACATGAGAGGATCTTTGGAAAATTATGGTATGCTGTAGACTGCACAGAAATGTATTCTGCTGTAACAAATAGAACAACATTGTGAATAGAGATGGTGGAAAATATCCTTTAGTGGTTTTTAGTGACAACCAATGCAGTTTAGGGTTTTTCTGTATCTCACTATTGTTCATGCAGTTTGAGTGCTAGATGATAAAGAAGCTAACATAAGGATTTATGAGGAAATAACAATGCTGATTTTTCTGATGACATTACCTGTCTCAGCTCTGTGTATTGATGGTAAACAAAAGACTCATCAAAGGGCGAGCAAATCAAAAGAAAACACTTTGTTGGCTTCATCAATGAAAGAAAGACAAAAAATATGGCTATTAATGTCCCAAAAGGAGCATAACTTCAGAAAAGAAATGCTAAAAGAAATGAGTCTCTTTTCCTATCAAGATTGGAGACTTACAATGAAAATGAAACTGGTAAAAATCCAGCAATGACCAAATGCGTCTACTTGCTTTTATAACCTTGAAAACATTCGGAAAAGTAGCATGATTAGCATTGCCCCAAAAATGTTTTTTCAAAACTCTCATCTTTATGAAATAAAGATGTCATAAAGATTTTCAGTTCTTTTTAGGAAAAAACTGTTAACTAATTCAAACCCTTTGATTAAAGGAGTTTATGAAAACTTATTCAGAAGCTCATTATACTGTAATTTCTAAGGTAAGAAACCAAAGTCATTAATCAACCATGAGGGAACAATGAAGACCAACATATTCAGGATAAGCTTTAAGAGTAATATCAAGATGACCTTTATGTCAAGCGGTAACATGAACGCCGTTCAGAAACAGAAGATGAATGAGAGCTAAGAAAACATAAGACACAATAGGGAAAGAAGCCCCGTCCATCAACATGACACTAAAAACCTGAAGACCATCATAAAAATAATGAAATAACTTGCAGAAAACAGGGTCCAGCCCATGAACAGGATTGTGCAGAAAAATACACCAAGAAAAGAGAAAAATACTTTTCTTCACCAAAGATATTATCAAAGGTTTCAGCTCCTCAAGGAGAGCTAAATAATCTTTTCAAATTTTATGATTATTTTCTTACTATTCACAGTTCAACTGTGCCTGTAGTCCTTCCCCAGCATGTTGATTTTGCTTATGGAATACTGATCAGCAAATTAGTTTTTAAAAAGCCAACTATGATACAAGACACTGTGAGGGGACACAAGGGATTCCTTCATGACCCCCTACCACTCAGGTTTAAGAAGCAGTGCAAAGTGTAATGAAGAGATGTTCTGAGTCAGCTTTTCCTTATTTCCCTTAGGGACTTCGATCCAGTAGCAAAAGTAGTCTGCCTGCTAACATCTAGGAGCACAGAAAAAGAGTCTTACCAGAAAAACCACATCAGAACAAGAGTCCATGCTCTGTAAAGGATTCTCTTTCTGTTACAAATTGTGCCAATTTCTTTATCCCACAGTTTTCTGATAAATACATTCAAAATATTGTCCAAAGCTGATGTTTTACTGTTTTGTATTTGATTTTAATTTCAAGTAGTGTATTCAGTATTCTATGTTTGCTCAACATCAATATTTGAACAGTCATTCAGAGATACGTGCTAATGCCATGGCCAATCAAGCCTGGCTGATGTTATACATCTGTTTAAATATGACCTTCAACTGCTCTCTCTGATCAACCTGTGTCTTCACTGTGCTTCAACTAATGGATTTTTAGCACCACATGTGAAATGTGGAATGTGCGTAAGCATCTTTTACGTTCACTCTCTCTAGAAGACAGAAGGAAAATATCTGACTAAAAATGCCTAAATGTGTTCAGCTGTACAAACACAACCTATTCATTTGCACGGGGGAAACTGAATGACAGAGCTAAGTTTAAAAACGGCAGACTGCCAACTTAATTGAAACTAATAAATACACTTACGAAGGGCAGCAGACATATAGTTTATCATCTGAGGTTTTTTTGTTCCTGTAAATTCTGCTCAATGAAAGCTGGTTAAATCTTTATGTTTGACTAGAAAGAGTCCCTTTTTCCAGACTTTATTTTTACTGAACTTTTTTATATTAGCCACAAGTGTTTTGGGTGTTCCTTTAAAGCCTTCAAACAGATACAGAAAAATACATTGAGTATGAGGAGGAAGGAAATTCATTGTAAGATCACTACATCTCCCTTCAGTACCTTCGAAAGTAAGAGTATGGATTGCCACAAAAAACATTCACATGATGTCATGTCTTCTTTTCAACTTAATAGAAACATATCAATGTAATATGATAAATGTCATACTAAGTAGAGGTACATTTATACTGCATTAGCTTCATCTGAACAACTAGAAACATTATGGGGGAATCTCTACTCTCTACATAGACTTTAATGCCTTTCGTTTTCCCATGAATCTCTCTTCCTGCCTGCTGCCCATCTATTATCACTACAGTTTAATTTTAAACCTTTCTAGGAAAGTTTTTACATGTAATTTCAAGCCCTCAAAAAAGTCTTCCACAGTTCAGTAGCAAAATTCTTGTGTGCATTGCATGAATGATTGGTGGCTTGCAATGTTAGGCTACTGCAATCGGGAACTTGGCCACAATTCCTGGGCAAGAAGTAAACACAAAGGCAAGTGGACATGGGCAGCTAATGGCTAACTACTACTGGTATTTGAAAGAAGACTGCTTCAAATGTGATGTGATATGTTTGGGGTCCTCTGTGAAATTAATAGTCTTTAATTCTGACTACTGCTAAAATCTTTCGGAGCTTTTATGTCTTTTTTGGCATGCATTACCTTGAATTCTCTTTCTTGACTTTTATAGGTTAAAGTGTGTGCCAAACCTTTCATTCAAAAGTGTATGTCTAATGGGATTTGCAGTCATGCAAAACTCTCATGAAAATTTATAATAGGAACCAAATACCTTAAAATCAAGGCACACAGAATTCAAGTCTATTAACACACTGATGGCAGATAATGAAAATTCTGTTATATAAATAACAGACTTTAATGACAAAGGGGCCTTTTCTGATCTCCTGCATTGCACAGACTATAACTTTTCACCAGTAATTTTCTGATCTCTGGATGAGCTACTGCTCTTCTTCTAAATAGACAAACAGCTTTCGTTTAAACTTCAGTGACAGACCCTCTGTCTGAACTCCTTGTAGTAGTTCTAGTAGTTAATCACACTGATTGTCTTATAGATGTTGATTTCTGGCCTGAACTTACCTAGTGCTCTCTGTCAGCCTTTGGATGTCAGTACCCCTTTGCTTTGCCAGATAGCTCTTTGCACAGTAGTACTGTCATCATTTCATGACTACTAAATGTCTTCTTTGACAAATTAAATTAAATGGAGAGAGGGATGTCTCGTCCTACAAAGATTTACAAAAAAGTGGGATTTTTTTCTACATTTGTTCTGACCTCCTTTAATAGGGCGAATTGAAGCATTGATTTAATCAGTTTATGTGGCACAGAAATTGGCCTAGTAACTATGTACATAAAATTCTCCTCCTATGCCAGCAATTAACTCAGCCATAACTGGGGAAAGTGCATACCAGGCCAGTATGACCTATATTCCTGGTTACTAGGCATATGGACTTCTATTTGGCTTAAAATGAGAAAAGCACATCAAGGGGCTCTTAGGAACCAATTTTTACACATGATTATTCCTTTTCTCTCAACCAGTTTCATTCATCTGCAAATTTCATTAGTTTTATGTTTGCTTCCAGTAAAGTACTTGATTAGCACTGGGCCAAAGAGAGATTCTTCTTGATTATCATCCAAACTTTATCAGCTGAAGATGCCCATATCCTCCACCAGCTGTTACATGCAAATTAAAGCCTGGATCCCTTATATTCTCCATGAATTTCTGCATTCAGATTTAACAGTCAGCCCTCAAGGATAGGATACCATACCAAACCCTATGTACAATTTTTATGGGCTACAGTAATAAGCCCTAGATGTGAAGGCAAGAATTTGTTCTTTGTTGCAATAAGGAGTGTTGCAGAGTCCCCAGGTAGGTGCAGAGGAGAGCTCTTTATTGCAAAAACTCGGCCTTTTTAAGCAGTTAGCCAGTTATCAGTTTACATGGCTTTAAAGCATCACAAACATAATTCAACCAACCACCACACACCACAATGTGAACACGCAATGGTCACGCAGCATGTTTTTCTACCCGTAATTCAGCTAAGTCTCTTTCCCACAGTCCTTTTCTATTTAGCCAAAGTAGCAGGCCTGAGCCATGATTTTACAAAGGCAGCAAGACCTTCATTTTATAAGGTTTTACCTATAAGCAACAGTTCTTAGTTTAGTTCATATCAAAACAATCTTATAAAAAAATTATTAGTCTGGTTATAATGACAGCAAAACTTACCATTCAAATTACCTAATTTTTACCTCTCTTTCTCCAAAATAATTTAGCCTAAATTGATAAAAACAGACTTCCTGCTGTCCCCTCTTTCTCAGATACTATGCTCAGCCTTTCACGGCCGCAGTAGATCCTAAGCTTGATAAAAGGTTTTTGTCAAGAACTGGAGGGGGGATGAGTCATCTCTAACCCAAGCTCTTACCACACTTTTTAAAGAACTGTGGTACTGATGTTGTCTTCATCTTAGCGACTGAGTCTGCTTTAGGTAATTTTTTATATTTTTGCAAAAATCACCTTAACTTGTTCTTTTTCTGTCTGTTATCCCTAAATCCAGTTTACCCAGTTTCCAGGTTGCATTCCTTTAATAATCAGTGAGTGATCAATCATTCATGACCTGCATTTAGAGCTTTTCCGTCATCTTGCGCTTATATTTTCAAGGCCTTATAGTATTGGGTTTCGAGCGCCCATTGAAATCTCTTTTTTAAGCATCTGCCATGCTGTTCTCAGTTCATACAACTAATGTTTTAATAGCTCAGCACAGTACCACATACATCCTTGTCCTGAGGCCATTAATAGCACATTTTACAAAAGCAGCAGTGTGGACACTGTGCTCTGATCACTGCTGACTATCAGTATCAATCAGTAACGGCAATAATGCTGGTACGCTTTTTTTTATCATACAATCCATAGTTGGAGTTGAGTCCTCTAGAAGTTAAAAAAAACCCTAACATGGTTTGAAAAACATTTGTCTACAAATAAAATAAAATACAAATAAATAACAAAATCTGAAGTAGCTACTGAGCTGAAATCTGTTGATTTACTCTAACTTTTCATCTATGCAACTCAAAGAAGCATTTTGCTGCAGGGAACTTGCTCAAAGAAATCCTTTGTTAGAGAATTTTTTAATAAAGTAATTATAAAATAAGCCAACACATCAACTAGCAAACTTTTGAGACGCAAGTTAGATTAAAATCTATATTTTATGATTTTCTGAAAACCGCACAACATGGGTAGACTTATTAGATTTCAAACATAATCGTTGCAACAAATACTTACTGTTATAAACCTGTGGTTGTTTTTGGTATCAGCTCAGTTCCTTAGATGCAGAAAATACAACTTTTCAGTCAGAAAATTGCAGACAACATATTTTGATTACTTAATATTCACCTTAATTCATTCATCTTAAAACCTTTGTTCTTTGTAATGGAATTACTTCAGACTACCTGACAGAACCTTCTTGACATAATGGTTCATTGCAAGTAATGAAGAAAATTCTCTCCTACAGACTCGCAATTGCTTGGCACAACTTCCCTGAAAGTGACTGAAGAGAATTACTGGACTCTTTAAGTTCCTGCTGTCTAATGAAGATATCCGATCCTTTGCTGGGCTCTATATCAGGTTGTCTGGAAAGCAAAAAAAACCCAAAATTATACAAGCTAGATTGATATTCTTGCTGTTGCCCTTGTCCTTACACAGATACAAAATGCATATATGACAGTAATGCTAACAGTCTGAGACTGACTTGTCTGTCACAAGCTGGCTTTACCCTCTGATCACAGCCTAATGCTTTCATGGCTAAGACAGAAATATTTCTTATGAATATTATACTTTACTGATACCCAAAACCCACTCTTGGTATAGGTCTACACAGGTCAATCGACCTAATTCTTTGCCAAAGTGCTACAGTCCTCACAAAAGTAAATGAAAAATGAAAATGACAGGAAATATTGCCCTGTATGTTAACAATTGAATTTGATATGTTATCTCAGGTAAAAACCTTTAAAGACAAATTGTATTGAAGCTATATGTCTAGTTGAAATTTCTGAAAAACACATCGTAATATGGATATGTAGTATGCACTCATTTTAAGTGCCTAACAGCCTTGAGCAGAGAGCATGAAATATTTCTACCAAACACAACGAATCTGAAAAAGATTTCTGTTTCTTTTTCTTAGGAAGAGTGATCTTTGCTTTGGTAGCTACCTCCTGACGAAGAACAAAAGTAAATGGTAGTCTCCATAAGTTCCTAAGAAATTAGTAAAAATTGTAAAGGATCTTTAAATGAGTTTGTTAAAGACCAAATTCACAAGAATTCACACATAGCATCCAAATTTGCCTTTCAAATTATCTAGAATCACTTGCAAAGAAAAAGATAGATTTGACAGGAAGTTGATAAGGATTTCCAGCAAGGTTGACTCAATCTTCAAGTCTTTCATAGCATTACTAGGCATCTTTAGTCATACAGAAGCAATTAATTGGACCAAACCTAGCTGTGAGGAAGAATAATTGTTAACAGAGATAAAGACACTAAGCTGCCTTTATAGTCAGTGGAGAGAAAAAGGCAGTTTTAGTGTGTTACTTATATGATCCTTTGATAATTGGTTGATGTTGAGGAGAATTATAGCTTGGAAGTGCCTGTTTTTCAATCTGGTTTAAAAGGGACCTTAAAGTCATTGGCTTACATGTGAATACCTGCACTGTGGACAATTACAACTGTTTGAATAATCCCTGACACTTGTGAATTTGAGCCTTATTTTCTGCATATAAATTGAGGATAACTATGTTACTTTTACAGTTGTTTCCTTTTTCTAAGCCTGTAAAGATCACACGTTCCCAAAGTAAGGTCTTCTCTCAATTTCTATACAAAAGAGGTTTCAATATGGAACAGTTCAACCACAACATTGGTATGAGCACGTTCAAATTTTTAAGAAATAAACCACTAAATTGATTTTAATGACTTATTTTCCTGACCCAAACTGTAGTTTCTTTTTTTTTGCTGATAATAACAGTTTCTCTTTAATGGCACATATATATGCAAGTTGCCAGAGTATCTCAGTGTCAAGATACACTTCATAACCTTAACACTCATGCCATTTTGCCAATTGCACCAACTAGAACCATACCTTAAAACAAAAAATAATGCTTTTCAATCATTTCATCCTCCTCTAGAGTGCAGGTACTGCACGTTGCAGTTGCCACCGTAAAGCAGGTATGTGCAAATTAGCACTAAGACAAAGCAGCTGAGTGATTTTAGACTTTGCATAATTTGCTGAGAATGTGTCTCCTCCTGATGAATATTTTCAGAAAGCAGAAGGTTGAGGAGATCATAGCATCATAGAATACTTCAGCTCACCAGTAGCCAGAGAAGTAAATTTGGACATGTAAATCTCTGATTTTCAGTAATGCAGAGAATTTAAAATTGTGTTAGTTTTGTTTTTTTTTTAAATTCTGATATTTCTAAATCACTAACATTTAAGAAATAATGTTAAAGGACAGGAAATCATTAAAGAACACTAAATGTAAATCCCACTAGGCTTGAATTATCTGTTGTTCAACCTGATGAGAACCTCCAAGTGTTCTCCAAAAGGTGAATGAGTATGTAAGTACAAAAAATTAAAAAGAAGCTAAGATTTTGCCCTGTACGAAAACACAACTGAAAATGAGCTACCAGACTACCATGTGGTGCTAGAAAATCATCTGGCTTGCTGTGAAGAAGGGCTTGACACTGCAAAGTTATAATCTCTCAGTGACACTTGCATGAGGGGGCCTAACTGTAGCTGACTGGCTGATGTGTTGAGCAGGCTGGCTTGGCACGGAAGAAGGAACTGCAGAAGGGTGTCCACCCACCAGAAAACATGAGTAACCACCCTGATGCTTTAGGATGACTGACTGCACGAGGGAAGTCATATGCCACGCTGAGGTTTTATTTTGCTCTTTCAGGAGTCTTTTCATATATGAACAAGTTTTCTGACAGTATCTTTAGAACAAACACCTCCGTAATACTGTCCAGTGAATGATCTGAAACATCAGAAGGAAAATGAGAAAGAAGTAGGAGTCAAAAAATGCCACCTAATTACAATTAAGCAAAATATTTCTTCTAACATTTCAGGAACAATAACTTTTTTTAAACACAACTTTATATCAAATAATTTCTGGTTATATTTTAATAATTCTAAATATTTCAACTTTAGAAATAATTAATTACATATGTTTATATCCAGGGCTCCCACACATATTCGGTGGGCCTGGATATCTAAAATTTCTTGCCATGAAGTGATATGGACACCAGCAAGAGATGTGTCACAGTTACCAAATTAAGGATATTGGGTTTTTTTAATTAACTCCATAGTTAATATCTCATGAAAACTCTGCCTCTCTATTCATTGAATCACACTGAAGTAGAAGAACTGAGACATTTTAACTAAAATAACACCTTTTTCCACCCAAAAAAACTCTCAAAAACCTTGAGCTTATTTTTTCAAGACAAAATTAATACATTATTACTTATCAATTAAGTTTTAACATTTTAAATTACAGTTATTATTCTTAGTTTTAATTTCTACAAAGTCAAAACTTTATATAAATATTATAAAGCAATTGTGTTGGGTTGTAAGTAGGAGAAGCTTAAAATTTTTCAAACTTCTTTTCTTTATCTGAAGGTACTTAGCAAATTTGAGACAACGTTAAGAATAATTCCATCTCTTAGCAAATTTGAGACAACGTTAAGAATAATTCCATCTCTTCTCTACAACAAGCTTACTGTTTCCATACATGCAACATTTTTTATTGCTATTCATTTAAAAACTTTCAGAGACCTACAAATTAGTACCATGTAAATACCAAAAGTAAATTAAATTACAGTCCTTTCTTGACAGATTCATCAATATTTATTCTTTAATTCATATCCCAACTGAAATTTTGTCCTAATTATAAGCAAGCAAATAATGTGCTTTTTTTATCAGGCCATTATGTCATGATAGCTGAAGAACGTTCGAAGATTTGCACTTTTCATAAGCTTTCTAGCACTTGCCTCATACTTCACCTGGTCTGCATTGAACTCATATATATAGCTATTTTATTACCTGCTAAGTATTTTGGTTACAGATTCTAATCTGTAAAATAAAGCAATCTCTCCTTCTAGTCACAGTCTCCTAGCAACAAAGCTTGCTTCCCTCAATTCTGTATGCCAAAGAATTTATGGATACCTAAGCTTTTTTTTTATTTCAAGCAGTCTGACTTTTTCTCAAGAAATGCTTTGTTTCCTTAAAATGCTATAAAACAATGCAAGATCACAAACAGGCAATTTTAAACATCTTTTGTTAAACAAAACAACACCTTAACTCATTTATAATCTTAATCAAATTCAGTTGGGCCATACATGTATTAAGCTTTTATATTCTGAATATAGTGCTATATAATGCTGGCAGTATTACATAGCAATAGGAGAAAGTTCCCTTCTTAAAAGTGTAAGAGGAATTTGTAGTTAGTAGAGTAGCAAAGTTCTCAAACTAAATTCCCTTCTCCTTTTCCACACAGAAAACAGTTTTCTTTTATTCACTGATGGTTCTGCCGTATACGACACCCTAAAGTAGCAAACCTTTATTGATAAAAGCTTATTCACTACTCATCATCAGAGATTTGGTTGAGGATTTGGCTTCTTTGTTCTATAAGGCTAAATATTGAAGGTGAAACATGGAAAGCTCACAAATTTTTTCCTTCCTGTCCTGTGGCCTTTTTGTATGCTGAGTGCTCTGCAGTCAAAAACATTCCTGTGCTCCTTTCTGTTACTGGCCCTTGACACTGACAGAACAGGCCAGTAATTCTCACCCATCTATCAGATCAAGTATATAAGAGATTTGAATTCTACTTATCTGGTCGTCTTGAGGATATCAAATATCATTGTATTCATGCTGTAAAATCTTTCTATTATCATACAGACGGTGTATTTAATACATGGCAATCTCCCCTGCTAAAAGCAGAAAGCTTCACAATGTCTTTGTTTATTAAGCATGAGCTTATAAGGAGACGCAGAAAGACTGTGACTGCCATTCTACCACTGTCTTTTCTTCTTTATGTTCCCTCAAGAACGATTCTTTCTTGATTATACTATTTTTTTTTTTTTTTCTGATTTGGCCAAAATTTGAAAAGGATAGAGGTCTCAAAGATTTTAAGATGCAAAGAGGTGTTGGGTAGAGAAAAGAACCTTCAGATACTAAGCCTGTATAATGTCCAAGATCACAGGAAAGAGAGAGATACCAGATTCCAAGTTCCATTAGTCCCAACACTTAGAGAAATACTTATTATTATTAGAAATCATCAGACACTGTACTCTAGTCTCAGGTCATTTTCCAGGCTCCCAAATAATTTTGGCAAGTTCAGAGTGTTTTAAGAGGTGTTTTTTTACTATTTTTCAGGTTTTGTACTTTTTTTTTTTCAGTAACTGAACAGTAACTACCACAATGTATTTTGCTTTTTGCCTAGATACTTTCCTGCATCGCCTCTGGCTTGGATCATAATCTGAATATCCTGGCAATCCGTATCCCAGTATTAGGCAAGCTAACACTTTTTTTCTACTGAAGTGAACTTTCAGAAGATACTTGATAATCTGGTAGCCTTCCTACATGGATTTGCTGAGGAAGAACCCAGTATGCTACAGAAATTAGCATACTGGAGAATTATGCTGAGCCAATATTCTATCAACACTTTAATTATTGCTATGACCTTGTGTCTTGTAATGCAATATTTTTCTACTACACTTCTCTCTGTGGCTATGGCCTTGGAGTCCTCTGTTGCTCACACAATCCTTGTGATGCCTGCCTTGTTCTGTGGAATATTTCTGCAGGACGTTTTCCTGCAGCAGCTTCAGAGAAATAAAAACCAGTGTAGCCTTTCTGATTTGTGTCATCTGAACAGGAGCTGATTGACATGTTTTCTATTTTTCTATTTTATGTATATAATGCTGGAAAGATTATTATTTTTCTATTATTTTTCAGTTTGTCAGTGTTAGAATGAACTCTAAGGATATTTACAGGCAACTTATTACTTGAAAATTTAACCTGAGTCCTGTCTCTTTATAAATTATGATCAGTTCTGTGTCAACCTCTTTAAGGAAAAGATTTTCCATCACACCTTGATAGTTCCTTGTTGAAATGATGAGGCAATCAATCTTACCGTAAATCCACTGACCCATCACTCATGGAAAGCCCATTACTTTATTGCTTTATGCTTGAAAAAAGCATGTTCTTACTGTGAAGTCACAAGAGTCACCATCCCCTACTTTTTGTCTTGTCACACTAAAGCATCTGGGAACAATTAAAGCAATCTGTGGAAGCTCTTGTCAGGGCTCCTCTCCTGACAACACAGGGCAGGGCCTGGCAGTCAGGGTTGGTCCCACAGCCCCGGGCAGGGAGCAGGGCATCCAGGACAGCCAGGGCGGGTCCAGCTCCCACCACTAACCCTGGGGATAGTGATAGCTGGGCTTGGCTCAGGTGAGGGCCCATGGCTGGGTGGAGCAGAGACATGGAAGCTGGAGATCATCCCTTTGTGGCTTTGCTGGGCAACACCTGACATCCTACAGGAGCAGCCATGGGGTGCTGGGCTGTGGGCAGGGTCAGAGGGAGGCCAAGCAGGGCTCTAAAGGCCACTGGTGCACTCCAGATCCTGGTAAGATGTCTGGCAACGCCTGAGCTGGAGACTGCACCTGGCTCACTGACTTCAGTAGGCACAAATGGACCTGTTCTCCATGCATTTTTCTAATCTCTTTTTCAACCAGAGCACAAGAGGGTTTTCAGCTCCTCAGTGCATTCTGGCAAAAATTTGTACACCATTTTCAGCATAAAGGGGGCCTACAGGAAGACAGTAAGAGACTCTTTATCGGGGAATGTAGCTATAGGTCAAGGAGTAATGATTTTAAATGAAAATATGGTAGAATTAGATTAGATATTGGGAAGAAATTATTTGCTGTGAGGGCAATGAGGCACAGGAACACATTTCCTAGATAAGTTGCCCCATCTCTGGAACTGTTCAAGGCCAAATCGGACAGGGCTCTGAGTAACTTGGACTAGTAGAAAGCATCCCTGCCTCTGTCTGGACTAGACAATCTTTAAAAGTTTCTTCCAACCTGAACATTTCAAAGATTCTATTATTGATGTCTTCATTCTTGGGTGGATTGCAGCTCACATTTCCTTTTCAGAAGAGTGCATGAACAACCAGTCTATATTGTATTCTGGGAAACGGTGCATATTCTACCCCTCCTCTTGAAGCCAATCCACTCTGCAGCATAATATATGGAAATGATGGGTTCAGAACTGCTACCAACAACTCTGTCACGTCCAGACCTCACATACGAGACGTGTTCTACATCAGACACAGAGCAAACAAGTGGCAGACCACCAATGTATTTTGCATATGGTGGCCATTATCTGGAATTTCTGGATAGTATCTGGTGAGTCAATTCTCAAAGCAGGAAGGTGATAAAATGCATCTTATAGAAGATTGGAGGATATGGTTGTCATGCAGAAATCAGAGCCTGATTCAGTAGCCTAAGAATTAGTGGTTCAGCCAGGAAGGTTGATGTCCATCGCTTAATTTCCCAGGATTTATTTTTTAATTTTTTCCCCCCAGAGAAAGATTTCTGAAAGTGAACTGAATGCAATGTCTATGCCATCACCTAGAGCAAAGAGCTACATGTAATTGCTCTGATGGGCCATAAAGTACTTCAGAATGAAGCCATTGAATCGAATGATTTTAGGTATCTGAAATAACAGTTTAGGATTGTTAGAA
The DNA here is from genome assembly GCA_013397775.1 of Eulacestoma nigropectus. Taxonomy (NCBI): domain Eukaryota; kingdom Metazoa; phylum Chordata; class Aves; order Passeriformes; genus Eulacestoma; species Eulacestoma nigropectus. The sequence goes on along the minus strand of VZTE01006369.1, from coordinate 5,122,316 downwards.
AGTTGATCCACTCTTGAAACAAAGTCCCAAATTACACAGAATGCAAGCAGCCTGGATACGTAACCTTAATCCTCCCAGCCTGCCCATGGTAGGGGGCTTGTAACTAGATGATCTTTGAGTTGCCTTCCAACCTAAACCATTCTATGATTTTATGATTCATGATAACCTCTCTTGCTTTCTTAAAATTTCGTCATCTGACCCTGAAAGAAGGTAAAGGTCTCTCTGCAGAGCCATAATATCCTTGCCTGCAGGGCCTCATCTGTTTGGTGCTCTCAGAGCAAGACTAAGAACTCTGCTCTGTCCAAAATGTGTCTGCACACATGCCCATCTGCCAATTGCATTGTATCTAGGGCACTATTGATGTTAAGGACTTCCTAGATTCAGGTGGCTGCTTTGCTTGAAAGCTTCTTTTACCCAGGCCTTTCATCTTTTTTCATATCTTTTTTTACATGGACTGTTTGGTATGTTAGGATAGGGTGAAAATAAATATATCCAGTTGCTGCTGTTGGAAATATCTCTACTTTGAATACTTAAATATTCATCAGACTCAAGAGAAAATAAGCATAAAAGTAACTGTAATTAAGTGTTTGGGACATATATGAGGAGTAAGAAAAATTGAATTTTTTCCATTGTTTTATTATTTTAATTTTATAGTAAGTGTTCAATGGACAATGGCAGACAATTAGGCTTGCCTCCTTTTTCTAGATGAGTTCTTTAATCAACACATTTTAGACTTGTGGTTGCATTTTCTCTCTTACCACGCATTTCTGACACTAAACTGTGCCAAGTTGAACAACAGTTTCACTAAAAGGGACTAAGAATCTTCCCCTCACTTCATTCCTCAAGGTATGGGTAGGATAGGATATCTTATTGTTCAGGTCTTTCTTGTGTGGTAAGAGATACGAGTTCAAACACTATTCATATTCTGCTGTAAGTGCAGGGAGATTGCAACTTCCAATGAGAATTTTTTTAAGTTCTTTGCATATCAGAAATTTTTAAATTATTTTCTGCCAGAGGCAAAGATCAAGGAAACAGAACAATCCAGAGTAATTAGGCACAATGCAGGTAGTCACCTGAAGGAGGGATTCACTTGCTTTCACCTTCTCCTATGCTGCAGCTCTTCCTCTTGTGTTCAACAGCTTCTGCTCCCCAAGGAAGAGAAAAATAGTCTCCTGAAGAAAAAAAAAGCATATCCACTATTCCTTATATGTCTTTTCTCTCTGAAGTGCAGAAATTGCTTTTCCTCCAGTTCAAATCCAAGAGAATATCTGTCACAGCTTCCACATCACAATCTGACCTTTTGCTGTCCTCTTCTGGCTCAGGCTTCTTCTGCTCATGTTTTCTAAGTCCCTTAATTCTACACAGCCCCTATGTGTTTAGGACATTTCTGTTCTCTCAAGAGTTCTAACCATACCTTGGTGGGGCTGGAATTCACAGGGATACAAACCTCTTATTAGTGATGGGCCAAAACGGCATTTCTGTGATCCTTGATTTCATCTTAACAGGGAAGACTATGAACTCGTTGAATTTCATAGCAAAATTTTTATTCAGCCAAGACTTAACAGTTCATGAATAGAGGGATGAATGCAGCATATTTTGCTTTTGTGTCTTTTTATGGATTTCTTCTACAGACTTACCATTTTCCACATATACACAGCATGATAGAAATCATAGTTTTGTGAACATTCCTTTAGCAAGTACTGTGGTTCAGTCATCTTACAACAATCTTACAACATCATTAAACCTCACTGATAGCTCTGATCTCATTAAATCACAGGCTACATCACTGATATTAAGAATATAACAATCATTTTCCGTAAATGCAAGATGTCTGAAAGATTTCCCTCTGTTCTATTAAATTTTATTATAACGAAAGATAATATGTTTAACAGACAGAAGTATTCTATCAAATGTTTATTATATCATTAAACCTTAAATATCTTCCTGCTTTCAAGAAATGAGAACAGATTATGCATTTAGGAGACTACATAAACAAAGCTTAAAATTCATTCAACAATTAAGAAACGAAAGAAAAAGCTTTTTTCATATATTTTTCCCATAGTCTCTTTTTTTTTTTTGGCACCCACTTACAGCTGAAATAATAGGAATCATTTTAAGTGTATATAAATGGAAACAAACCTAACTTGGGCTTCACTATGTAGGCTAATATTCTTTCACAGATATTATTGTCATTCATTATTCAAAGGCCAATGCTGAAAAAAGCAGCTCTGTCTGTAAAAAACAGGAAACAGGAACAGCAAAGCACAATTACACCTACAAGCATATAATATAGCTAGAATATAGTTAGGCAATACACTGTCAAAGTTAGCTGCAGAAAGTTACTGTGATGCATTTTTTCTCACTTTATAAGAGCTGCTTTTGAGTGGCTATAAAATGAAACAGTGCAAAGTTCAGGAGCTTTCAAAACGAGGTCACTACTTTGTTGAGGAAATTAAGTAACTTTCGAAACCACTTAAAGTAATTTTTAATTAATCCATCTTCTTTCTGATGGCTCCAGAAAGGGCTGTGAAGAGCAGGATGTAATTGGGGATCACCACCCAAGGCTTAAGTAAACAAATTTGTTGCTAAAAGCAGTCACCTCTGACAAACAAGCTGCCCCTCGCTGTGCTGAGCGGGTGTGAGGAGCACACGGCTACACCCGGGCACGGAGCACAGGCAGGGCTCCCCAGGGCTGGCGGGCAGAGCACGGGTGGGGTCCCCCCATTCCACCTGGGACGGGACCACATGGGAGGCAGATCGTCATCCTTCAACAGTAACAGTCACAATCAAGTTCCTCTAGCTAGATACAAAGAGAAATACCTTTTGTTGTTGTTGTTGTTGCTTTTGCAGAGGGTTTGACTGAGATAGGACAGCCTTACCCATTTTTAGGGTAAGAATGTTCCAGTATATTGCGTAAGACAGGAGTGTTAAAAAGTGCAATAGTAATACAAGCCGGATGGTCTCAGGATAAGGTATCAACTCAATGACTGATTGGGGAAATCTTGATTTTGTATTCAGGTATGAAAATTTTGAAATCTGACTTAGGACACCTAAGCCTTATTTTGCATGAAAGCCTGTGTAGCTGAGATGAAAAGGCTCCAATAAGATAGAAATGTGGGGATACAGTGAGGGAACTTGTTTGTTGAAAATACTATTTCACCCCCTCAAAAAATACTTTGTTCAAATTATTTTACTCAAAATACATGTCTTGCAAGAAGCAAAACCTAATATGATCACTGTAATCATCAAGCTCCCACAAAAAATAAAATGAAGAGACCACAACATTTCATAACAGTGTACTAGAAAGAGCTAGTGTGATGGCAGGACCTGAATGAGCTTAGTACAGAGATAATGAATCAAGCTGGGAGTGAGGGAAGCTGGAGAACTGAACAACAAATCCAAAATGCAGTGTCTAATGCCTGATAGGCTGGTAGCTAGGAACATTTATTTTGAAAGATTGCATGCTCAGGTAAAGCAGATAAACTCCAAGGAATAGAATTGGAATTGAGCAAACGAATAGAGCTCTGATTGTTTCCCTATCTGAATAAAACAGAAAAGCCAAGATTGAATATTTTGAGAATTCCAGTTCTACAAGCAGAATAAAATTTGCAGAGATATCAGAAAGACAAACCAGTGAGTTTTCTGAGCAAATTGGCTTTCTTTATTCACTATGCAGTTCCAAAAGTAAAGCAAACAACTTTCAGAGACTATCAAACAGATGTGAAGAATGAAGCTGCAGTGCTGAAGGGAGATCCGGTGTCCAAAAGCTGGAGAGGACTTAGAATTGTATGGACAACTCTCAGGCAAACAGTAATTAGAAGTTGTGTATCTGAATAGAGAGATGGAGGTATTTCATTTGAAAAGACCTGTGAATGATTGCTTTATCTCCTTCATTATCAGAGTGTGTTAGAACTCAGCTGCACATTTCAGGTGCATCTACTGTTTCACTGCATAATAAGTACAAGGGAATATAGACTTAAAACACTAAGATTTAACTACTATACTATGGGGAATGGTGGTAGTTTAAATTCCAGTGATAACCAGAGGACATTCCGACAGATGCTTAGTGTCTGTAATTAGTGTGGGAAGCAGACTCTAAGCAAGAGTCTTTAAAGTTTAAATCTCACAAGGGAAAGATAAAGACTTAATATGAGGGAGAAAAAAATGGAAAAAAGGGAAGATCTTACCTGACAGTTTTTTGGCTGTTAATTGTAATTCTGTTCCGGCTTCCAGTGTTCACAATGGGATTTTTGGTACCATAGTTTTCCTGAGGCAGACCTACATTTTTTGTTCAGGCCTTGATTTCACATTGTATGAGTGCATATAGTGTGCTCTTTGACAAAGGCATCTCGTGATGCCTGCAAAGTTGTGTTCCTATTCTTTTAATGTGCTTCAGACCTCATGTATAGCATACCCCAGAAGAGAAAGTGGTCATTGTTCTGTCTGGATGTAGTCTTAAGAACTCCAAAACCACTTTTACAGGTGTCTCTGATAGCAAGCTTAGCCTCATCATTAAATAGCTATTGTAGATTACGATCAATTTAGTACTGCTGTCCAACTGAATCTAAAAACCCTTCACAAGATAAGGGCACCATACAAGACTCAAATCGCTTTCCCGTAATATTTTTTATTTTTCTTCTTCAGGGCAAATACCTGATAGGGAAGGATTTTGGTTTCAGCTTCATTCACCTCTTTATTGTCAGGAAGCACCTCAGTGTCATTGGTGATGTGTTCCACCTACAGGATTCCCCGACTCTGCCAGGCTCCACGCCCTTGCCAGTGTCCTTGCTATCTTCCTACTGGATATAATTTGAAATACAGGACTTCTGTTTTTCTTTTTTTTTTTTTTTCCTTATCAATGTACTCAAGGTTAAATTTTGTACCATGCTATGCAGATCTATAATGGGAGATAGTTGCTTGATCATGAATCCTGTCAATTAGTCATCTAGGGTTCAAGAGGATTTGATTTAATTGAATACCATTAGTTTAGTACTTTGTAAGGATGGGGATATGATATTCATTTACTCTACTCTGGAAAAAAATATAGATGCTCTTTCCACTTTTTAACCTCCATTTTCAAATATCATTATCACAGATTTTGACCACATTGCAGAGCTGTCATTTATGAAGTCCATTGCAGCAGACTTATTTTTTCTTCTGCTGTTTTAGCAGTACCATTTGAAAGACTTTACATATTAATTGAGCTCAATGTGAAAGATATCACATTTTTTTAACATCAGTCTAAGAATTTATGTTTAAATAGATCTTGGAGTGAAAACCAGCAAAGCTATATAAAATAGATAAAAGGTTTGTATAAGAAGGGAATGAAGAGGAGAATGAAAGTGTGCCAAATCAAGATCCAGTATTTCACTTTTTGTCATTCTGATTCCAAAGATCTTCATCATTGCTGTGTGGCTTTGCTGCCCTTCTGAAGTCTATCCACAGAACCTCCACCATCTGCCACTAACCTTCTTTCCTTGAGGACCAGATTCTCAGCTGATGCAAAAAGTGCAACCCCAATGATTCCTTTACATGCGACCTGATTTTGATTTAGACTTTGCCTCAGGGTTGCTTTGTCTACTGTCATCACTCCTGTTGTCAGACCTGACACAGGCTGAGTTTCTCCCAGAGGCTTGGCAAGGAGTGACCTTGGAATCCTTGCAGAGTTCCATTAGCTTCAAATCAGGTCACCCTGTAGGACCTGGTCGTAGTTCTGGGACATAATCTGAAAGCTCTTCAAGAAAAATATTTAATCTTATTATGCTCTGAAATTTCATCTACAGAAACTTCAAGGTGAAATGGAGGTTACGATCACACAGCAGTGCTCATTGTTTGATTGTTTCACACTTCAGTAATATTACCCTTTTGTGTGACTACCACTTCCAAAAAATATATATTATCCTAATCTTTAAAGAATGTTCAAGACAATGGCATAATAGTAACTACATCTTCAAATGGTCTTCTGGTCTTTCAAGAAATGTGTTTTCTGAGCAGAAATCCACCCATTTGATGACATTAGTTCACTGTAAACTGATGGACTCATGTCTACATCAATTTTTTAGCAAAATTACAGATTTTCCTGTGGAATTTGCCTTAATGGATGCATCTCCTAATATATGCTTTTTGACACTGATTTGCAAATACTGCTTTCTATAAATAGCATCCTCAAATATCTGTAAAGAGGAACTAAATTCTGAAATTCTTTTTGCTTTATTATCTTTTCATGCTCTCCCTCTACCTTTAGGTCTTCTCTTGCCATCTTGTTTTAAATTCTCTAAGCTGGAGTGGGAAATGAAGCCCCTTCCATAGGTCTCCTATTTGTAGGTTTCTGACTCAGGTTATGAAGGTCTTCCCTTCGCCCTTGAGGGGGAAAAAAGGATACAACAGATGGTTCTCTCTTTTTGACTACTTATTTGGTGAGGTCTGCATTTTCTTTTTGGAACTCCTTTCTGATGAGTTAGAAAAAAAAAAGCCTTATCTCTGCAGTATGTTTTACTTTCTGAAGTGGGTTTTCTCTGACAACCCCAGCTGTAGCACTCGTACCACTTTTCTCCTTACTCAGTTTTTAAAAGAGAGAATTTTTTTTTGTGAAGGCAGCTTGGCAGCAGTGCTTATTCGCTCTTTCTTCATTTGCTGGCCATTTCTCATTACCTGTCTCTTTCTATACTATGGAGAAGGCACACACAGCACCCTATTTTAGTCGAGAGACTGCAGCACTAACAAAAAAATACATCACGAGGCTGGAAAAATTCTAATACTAGCCTTCATTAACAAGCAAACGAGAGAAGTCACAGAATTCATGAATAAAAACCGAGATGCAATATAAAAAAATTGACAATGCATAGTCATTACCTGTAGTCCCCCAACTTCATAAACAGGCATTTGCTTAGTTCTGTTTGCAAAAAGCCTGAGCATATAGCAAGAATAATAAATTTTATACCTTTTTTCCGTGCTTCAATAACCATTGATATTGCATCTGTGTGCTACCAGATAACTCAAAATACAAATTTTATCCAGACGGAGGGCAGGGAAGGGCAGGAAGGAAGGCTTGCTGGCATTTCTTCAAATGAGCACTGAAGCATACAATACAGTGTTTAAACCCTTTTATTTTCAGGCATGTAGGAAAAGAGATAATGCCTTGAAACTTATTCCAGGAGAAAGCCTGAGACTTCAAAGCCAGCACAGCAACATCTTTTGAGCGAAACTGACCATACAGAATGAGTTTAAATTGGCTTCTTACTTTGCTTCATGGGATTTTCTTTTGATCTCATACCACAAGACCTAAAGACAGATTTATTCAATGATCACACTAGAGCCTAAATCCATTGACTAGTAAAGAGTTTGCAGGGATGCTCCCTGTTCCAAGTAAGCCCTAATCTCTTGAGAATAACATAAAGAATTAATTTTCTGTATTTTTTTTTTCACAGAAGAACTCTTGCAAATTACCCTAGAAAGATTGCCTTCTGGCTGTGCTGAGATATTCCTCATGCTAAACATTTAATATATTTTTCTGTCAGTAAAAAGGAAAAATACCTTGCTTCCTTTTAGCCCCAGCAAGTACCTAGAGACCAACTGAATGCGCAATAGAAACCTTCGTCTTGTTATTTTTTTATTTGATTTTACTCAATGAAAAGACTATTGACAAGTCACCTTCTTTTTGAAGAGAAATTTCTAGAAAGTTTTGAAAGCAACCTGCTTCCCAGCAGAAGAATAGTTAGCTGTGAAAGAGTTGCAGCAATATTTTTGCTAAAGAATGTTTTTTCCTTTGCACCATGGAAAAGAAAGGTTGCAAAGACAACCTTTCCTTAGATACACAGATTTTGGTGATGTTAGCCAGAGAAAGGTTTATGCCTTTCCAGGAAGACTCTCTGATCATTGCTGAAGACAGAGGGAAAGGTCATAATGAAAATTTGAAACAAAAATAAACATTTTTACACCAATCATTTTTCCCCAAAAAGAGGATTTTTTTTTCTCAGTCTGAAGTTGAGCAACTGCATTTTAAAGTCTCAGAAATTGTCACAGGACCTGTCATATTCCAGTAATTTCTAACAAGAGCTCCATTTACTAGGTAATAATGCAGTTTAAGCTCAATATCAAAAGCAGAGACCAAAAGAAGATCCTGCTTTTGCAAATTGTCATGAAAACATTCAGTAGTGTCTTCAGAGAAAGTCTAAGGGGCACATTTCTAACGGAAGTCTTCAAATGACAAACCAAGAGTAGTCTGTCAGGAAAAAAAAAATCAGTTGTAGCCAAAGACAACATGTTTGTAAGGAGATTCCAGAGTTTAATTAAATTAATAAACATATAGTTTGATTAAGAAGTTTTAGCATCTTTAATTTTGCTTTTTAAAAAAGATGTTCTTGGTATCATACCCCAATAGCTTAGTGAGAAAAAGAAAAAATCCTGGATCAATTATAACAAAAAGGAAAAAAATTCTAATTATTTTAATTTTTGCTGATTTAAAAGTTTATTGTGTTATTTGGGAAAGTGGCCCAGAGAAAATTGATTGACAGAAGTGCTCTTGAGCTCGTATTGCTATAAGCGTCTTCCTGTTCTTCGGTTTGGTCTGTAATACGTTTCAAACACAAGAGATCATCTTTCTTGCAGAGGTGATCTTCAGGGACTGCTTTTCAGTGTGTTTTTACTTTTCACCTAAGAATAGCCAGACACTATTTAAGCAGTAAAGGACCATCAACAGGACACTAAATACTTTTGCCATTACTCTGTGTATGAAGTGCAGAAAACACATACCTTATAAATGCCACAGAGTTTTTGATAAAGTGAAGGTAAGTTCTTTCCTTGAGTATTAATTAATAAGGTTCTTGGTGTTTTCATCAGAATTGGGTTTTTTTTATTTTAAAAGCTGTTTTAATTGGTAGAAAATTGCTGTCTATTCCACCCAGAACACCTGTCTCCTTTTGTCTTCCTTTGTTCAGCTTTTCTACTTCTACCACCTTTCCTTCTGAAAACCTGCATTTCTGATTGTAGTTTTCCTTACTTATCTGTTATCTTGCTTTCGACTGAACGCCCATCTCTTCATCCCAGAAAACTTCCTGCCTGAAACAACTACGCGTGGAAAAGGAGCAAGGAATTTATTACAGGAACTTGGAATACTTCCATCATGTTCAGAATAGGGATTCCACCTCATCTGTTAAAACATAATTACTCCATCATAGACAATATGCCTCATTTTTGTCTAGCTTGCTATCTATGCCTTTTTAAATTTTATTAAAATATCACTGAGTAGGTTATTTTTATTATCTTACCCTTTCGTTTTGCTGCACTTATTCAAACATCTATGAACATCATATTTATATTACCTTGCAAATTCTTTTTCTTTATTTACTATGGATTTCAAATTTTCATTTCAGGCACTAAGATACATCACAGTACTGAAGCATGCCTTGATATAGGCATGCATAAGTTTATTGACAGCAGCCAATTCAGGATCAGTGCTGTTCTCACTTTGATTTGGCAGGGCAACTGCATTTTAATATATTTAAGATATTATAAAAAATAATATTCTCTCAGCTTATTATAAAATCCATTCAATAGCTTAGAGACAAGCAAGGAGCTCCACCAAAATGTTCCTCACCATTCTAATCCTCTGCCCCCCGGTCTTTTGTGAGATACTCATTCGTGTCTCTGCTCTGATCAATTTGTGTGGCCTCACAGTAGTGAGATCAGCAATCTCTAAGGTCAGGGATTTCTGGTAATACCAAGGAGCTGAAGAGGCTTGGGGGAAAAAAATAAACAATTTGGTATCTGAAATAGTGTTGTTTAAGTAAAAATATGTGACAGTCCTCTGATAACCGATACTTTCTTCCTTTCTTCACTTCAGACTGGATGGTGCACAGAAACAAATTATGTACTTCTACGTGAGAAGTGGACACAAATAGCTGTAGCCTTCTACAAAAATTACCACACTACAAGCCTTCCCCAAGTACTTACATTTGCGGTTGTACAATGTCCTCTCCTCAGAAGGTCAGCTTCAGCTCCTACTCCTAAGGGAGTTATTCTTGTCACATGCATGCTTGTGCTTTGCTAACTTTTGTACTGACTGTTGAAAGGCATTTGCAGGCAGTGCAAAACAATGCTCTGATTAACATAGTTGTTATGATTTGAGCCAAGAAGGCCAGCTGGAAATTTTCCCCTTTCATTTTTGTTCACTTTTGGACTGTGTTCTGAGGAAAAACAATCCCCATTTCCAGTGAGTTTAGATGATACCTATTTTTAACACTTCTGTCAAACTTCTATATTGAGATCCCTACTCACTTTAACTGCTTATGTAAGACAAATTATTGGATGCTAGCTGTAAGATAATAGGTCCTTTAAACAGACTAAAGCAATGCCCTCTAATTTTACGAAATAAAAACTCTGTAAAGCAGTGTTCATTAACTAATTCTAAATGTCTTGTGACTAAGCTTTCCATGCATGACCACAGCTGTAATACGCTTCATAAAAAATTATGGTTCAAAAGGTTCAAAAGAAACTGATGAAAATTTTTAAAAGCTAATTCTTTTATAAGGAATTTTCCTAAGAAAATGCCATTTATCTCCTTTCCAGAAATAGAAAGGCAAAATACTAGCCCCAGTCATTAATGAGGGTATCAGTCCAGCTCACCCGACACTTTCTTAATTTTGAATGTGGTGAAAAGAGAATATAGCAGAGTGTCAAAGAAAATTGATTTATTTCATGAGAACAGGCCTGAAATATTACATAGAGGTCTCAGTATCAATGCATTATTGGTATCATGTAGAACACTGGACTAACAGATTAGATCTAAATAAACTGGATAAGCAGTGTTCTTCCAAAGTGAGATCCATGCTCTTCTCTGGATTCCGAAGGAGAGGTCTTTGAGGATCTTGAACTGTACCACCTTAGATGAAACTAAACTGGAATGGGAGCTCCAGAAGGATGGCTGATGCACTCCATCAACCAATGGTCACTCAATCCATCAGGCCGAAGTAGAATTAGCCTGAAGTAAACAAAGAAAAAACAACAAAAAAATCCAAAACCAAAAAAATACTCCAGAACTTCACTGCCAATTGTTTTCCTTACAGATAGTGCACTCCAACTGATCTGTCACTGTGTGCTAACATAGGCACAGCCAGGTGCTTCTCCTCTTGGAGTACCAAGTCCAGTCCCTTCACAGGAGCCTGAAGGTACTCAGTACGTTGCTTCATATCTACATGGGATACATTTTAATCCATGCTTCAATATTGCACAAACATTTTCTTTTATCATGCATGATGCCACAATTGAATACATAAAGAAATTAATGAAAATGTAAAACAGTTTTAAGCCTAAATAAAGAAGTTTGACTACTCAAGGTGATCATAAATATGTGATTTCTTCACACCCTCTGCCTGTGCATTATTCAGGTAAACACTATGCTTGACCATCAAAGAAAGTGGTTTAGGGTTTTGTTGGTTTTTTTAGGATTTGACCTGCTAAAATTTAGTCATTATAGTAAGAAATAAATGCAAAAAAAAAAATCAGAAAAGGTGTATGTAACTGTATATACACTTGACCACTGATGACCAAAAACTGAAACATGTTCTACCCCTCAGGAATAAAGAAGAAAATCACTCTTAATAATTTATACCCCAGGCAGCTTTTATTTTCAATTTTTGAACTCCTTTTTCATTGCTACCTCTGAGGAAAAACTTGCCTCATAGCAATGTAAGGTAAAAAGGGAATGGCAGCTTGAAACAAGAGAGGATTGCCACTTTTCATCATAAGTCTGCCAAGCTGACAGCCAGAAAACATTACCAGCTAGAAAATGGTCCTTGGAGATGTGTTTTGGTTCCCTTCACCATGACCACATGTGCAAGAGTTGTATTAGAATGCCTTCATATATTTTGATTTTTAATGTGTTGTATTTGTTTGAGTTCAAGTGATATCCATGGACTCAGTGCACATCTTAAGAAATCTTATTTTTCTCGTCTGTCTCCCAGACATTTTTATAAGCAAGCTTCTCATGTCCCAGACATTCTTACAAAGGATGAGTTTCCAGATGAAACCTCAAGTGAACTGTTCCCATTATGGTTCAGCAAATGCCTTCCCAGACTCTTCCACACAGAAGAAACCTCATTTCCTCCTTTGGAGCCTATTACATAGTCTGTTTGCAAATATTTTTTTCCTTTACCTACCATTCAAATCTTATTCTGTGGGAATAGCTTTTAAGCCAAGTAACTTCATCAAAAATAATGAACAACTACTTGAGAAAAATCTTCATATTTTCAAGGGGATCTAGAGAAAACATTGTGTCTTTATGAAGAGGAAAATTCTGTAGGCATGTGCAATACAGTAAGAGAATAAAAACAACCAAACACAAAACCAAACAAAAATAAACCAAAACAAGCAAACAAGTCAGATGGTAAGCAGCATTTTGTCAGGATGCTGATATAATAAGGTTCCTTGGAGGGCCACGTGCCTGAGTAATCGTCTTAGAAAGGGGAATATTCTCTCTCACAGAGTCAACATTTTCTGTGACTTGACTCACAGGAAGTTTTGGGGCTGGCAAATCAGACTCAAACTTTTATATTTCAAGGTTGTACAAAGAAATATCATTTCTTGATTATTTGCACCTCTTGTGAAAATCACATCTTAATGAAATTCATTACTCAAAAGAAACTGTTGTCCCTTTTTTATAAAAAATGAAACTTTGTTTCACCAGATAAATTCTGATGGATATTAGCCATGTGTAACATAAATTTCTCCTACATCACTGTTCAGCAAAGAAAAATCTCTAAACAGAGCTTGCTGTTGCATCACAGAAAATGAGGAATCTAGCAAATACTACAGAGGACTGCATGCAGTATACATTTTGAGGAAGCACATTCAAAAACAAAAAAAAAGGTTGATTTTTCCTCTTAGTTTCATTTGAATAATCAAACTCTAAATTGGAGCACTTAAATGGAAGTCAAGGAACCTGGAGTGTGATGGAGGAAGCAGTAATCAGTTTGAAAAGATGTTGACTCTCTGATGAGCGCTGAATATGTCAGATTAAGTTATGTCCTAGAAAGGGAGGTTCCCTGAACAACTGCTAGTCACTTTAAATTATTCTGCATTTCAAACAGGAAATCATCCAATTAGACTAACAGCTGCAGAGATTGGAATAAGCCTTGCATATTAGAAAATTAAAGAAAATGCAGCTGAGTACTATGGAAAGGAGCTAAGGTAAGTCATTTTCCCTCTTCTTTTCTGTAATAAAACTTAATTTCAAGGACTTTTAGGATAAGGAAATGATGGAAAATTAATTACATGTGATCAAAATGGGAAAAAAAATTTACGATGAATTATGCTGGATGATTTTTTTTCAATATGTATTTTCTGTTTGTCCAGAAATATTCATTGTTTCTTTCAAGGTGGGTGGAGACTTCTGTATTTCTTCTTGTCCCAGGTCCATTCCAATACCATCACTATTATTCCCAAATGTTTTAAAGAAGATAAGCAACAATATTATACTGCAATGACTCTTTGTTTAAGAGTCATCTCCATTTGAAACTTTCTTTGCAAAGACAGTCTGAGATTGGAAACTACAAACTATATGTGAAAAAGGGAAACATACGTGAGGTCTGGAAAAACAGTAACACAGAAGATAGAAATGAAATTCTATATAGTGAAAAAAGCCAACCTCAATAACAAAGAGAATTCTGATGCCAGGGAAAATAGGATGATGAAAGAAAATAATATTGAAAATACAGCATACTATTAAAACACCTTGAGCATTCTACTGTATCTGAGAAAATGTATAAAACCAATATAATTTTACCTAGACACTTCCATGTAGTTTCAGAATCAGAAGATGTAAGCTATCCGGCATGTCAAAATTATCTTTAACTTTTAATAACTGGACTAATATTAGACATCAGTCTAAAAAAGCAAAATGGATAGAGTCATGAAGTATCAGCCACAAATTATAAATTTATTTGTTTTATATTTCTATGTGAAGAATTGTGTTTTAAGCAAAACAAATTGAAAAAATTCACATGGTAAAGCTTTTTATTTGCATAATGATCCTCTCAGATACCTACAGATACCCTACTGCAGCTTTTGGTAGTGTCCACCCTGTAAGTGTCCTTCCAGAGACATCTCACTTCTGAAGAGGTTGTTCCTGCAGTAATCTCAGGTTAGATAAGGAAAAGGATTTTCTGAAACTGAATGCACTGAATGTCAGGGCACATTCCCATGCTACATTCCTCCTACAGCATTTCCTCCAAAGTGTTTTGCCTGGGGTCTCTGTCCCTTTGGTACACGTGCAACATCTTGTAACGTACCACAAGAGTTCACTGACATCACAACTAAATCTCTAGCAGGCAGAAATACAGCCTTTAAGTGTTGTAATTCCTCTCAGCCTATTTTAAAATGCTTCATTCCCCTGATGCCTGTTAAATGAGCCTCCAACCATAATTAGGAAAAAGTCTAATAATTTTCCTTTATATGTAATTTCAGATTGCTTTCTTCTGAAGATCCTTAACTAATGTTAAAGCTTTGAAAGTCTTGATAGGATCAAAGACAAATTCGTCAGGAAGAATATACTGAAGAAAGCGACTGATTTCTTATACCAGTATATACTCACCTCACATCAAGATTTCACCAGCTCTGGAAAAATTAGGTCTGAATTGCCACTGAAAGGATTTTTTTTTAGTTAAAATGTGTCATTTCAGTACAAAAGTGGAATTAAAGAAAATCCAGGAGACACTATCTTGCTTGCAGATAGGCAGAGGATTCAAAGACAAAGCTGCCCATAAGGAGTGAATTTTCCTGACCTGACAATGCAAACAGTTAGGAAAAAAACCTCTTTAAGCCAGAAACGTGTTCAAAAATTATAATTTAACTTAAAAAATAGATTAAAGAATATGTTCAAATCATTGATGGAATCAAAGGTTCAAGTGGTTTGAGCAGAAATCCTGTTGCTTTTAGGTTACATAGAAGATGCTTGTTCTTGGGAAAATTAAAATTTGCATTACAATTATAGGCTTAATATTCACCAATGTACTAGAGCAATTATCTAATGTATTGGGACCAAAGAGTAGCACAGCACTACATAGGAATGGACAAATGCATGGAAATTGCTCTGACTGCTGGTGAAATGCAAAAGTATGTGGAAAAAAACCCCTACGTCTTTAACACTACAACACCGATGTGGTCAAATATTCCAGTGCAAAACATTGGAAAGTGTCATTGGGATACAGCTGCCAAAGCACAGCTGGTCAGTACACACAAGTCCTGGCAGCTTGTGTAAGTCCAGTGCTTGGCCTTGATTGACACTGATGTGTATCACAGGCAGAGTCCAGAGCTGTCCAGCTGCCTGCCACACTGCTGCTCTCAACCAGAAATTAAAAAAAATAGGTTTTCAATCAGACCCATGGAGCTGAATTTAGCCAGGAGATCTGTAAAAAACTGTGCTTACCTACTACCTTGTTTTGGGCCTGTAGTCTGGGTATCATGCCACGGGAAAATCCAGAGAAGGAGTCATGGCACATTGCTTTTCACCTCCTCTCAAAGGCTCTTTACTATATTTCTTAATAAGCCTCACTTAATTTTACTGTAACACATTTAACATATGAAAGCACATTTGATGTATGGTAAAATCATGATACAAGACCCATTGAAAATCAGCTGTGAGTAGTCAGGTTTTTTTTTAAAGCTTCTCAGTTACCTGAAGGAGTCTTTTTCCTGTTCACTAGCTATTGATTTGAACCAGCATGATAGTTTGTATGCTCAGTGTATCCTGGTGTGGGGGCTTTTTGCTGTCTACTAAGTAATTTTAAAACTCTTTCATAGAGTGTTTCATCTAAGCAGCTTTTCTTAACCTGATTCTTTTAAGCAAATGAAGAGTAACTGCAACAATCTAATCTAACCTCACATCTACCACCAGCCAAGACTTCCAAAGATGAGCTCCCAACCCCTGTTTAGTCCTTGAATTTGAAAATAGTAAAGATTGTTGTGCTGCTTCAGAAACTGAGCATCTGGCTCTTAACAAGATGTTAATGTGATGAATGTTACTTCCCACATAGTTTTGTGAAATGGGTATTGCCAAAACAGCTTCACTTCACTTTTATGTGAACATAGTTTATCTCGCAGATGGACAAGTGATAACGCAATAGAATTCTGTAATGCGTTCTACATCACACCTTAGGGTTAAGAAACTTGAGCGGCACAAAACTAGTGTGCTGCACACCACACAGGTTAAACACTAGTTAAACAGCATATTAAAAAAATAACAGATCTGTATGTCAAAATTATTTTTGGCTTTTAACAAATCAACAATTAGGTGATTTGTGGAGAGTCTGTGAAGGAAAAAAGTAATCGGACACAAAGCTTTTGTCAGCTATTGTTGAAAAAGCAAAATCATTGTCAGTTTAAAAAAAGGGAGTTTTGCCATCCACAGATGGCATCAAAGAGGAGTGTTTGGCTAGGAGGAAGTCAAACAGATGCAGAAAACCAAAAAACTGATCAACTTAATGTGCACATATACATATATGTAGGTTTATGAGTTTCAGTGTGGCCAAACACTGGAATATCTCTCATAGCAGCAGACAGAAAACTTCCATGGGAAGGCAGTGACTCTTGAAAAGACTTAAAATACTAGTGGATGATGTTCTGAATAATCTGTGTCCACTCTGGTGCCACAGCTTAAATGGTTAATGTGATCCCTGCATGTATTAATTCTGCTACTACTGGTGGCCAAGGGAATGACATTCCTCATGGGCTGGTGGACTGGAGGACTCAGAGAAGTGCAACAAGGCTTATTGAAGGGTTGAACAACGCCTTGGAAGGAAAAACCTGAGGAGCTCAGTCCAACAAGAAGAACATAAATGGGTAATTAGAATACATTCTACAGGGAAGAGACACATAACAGTGGACTTTCTACTCTAGCAGAAAATGTGAAGCTGAAGATGGAAAAAATTAGATTGAAGTTCGAGGATACTACAAGAGTGAACAATTGAGTGTTTTGATTGGAATATATGTACAGATGTTCATCCTCTGCAAATAATTGTAAATAATACACAAGACTTTAGACAGCTGTGTATTTTAAGAAACTGGTAAGTGTTCTTAAGTAGTTCTCAATAATTATTCACATTTTTCTCTTTACTTTCTATTTACCAGTTGACTAAGCTTATAATTATCTGTATGCTTGTGAAGCTAGCTCCTGGTATGCACCAGAGAATGTGTTATTGGTTTCCACAGAAGCATAATCAAATCATGAAGGCTCACAAAAATCATCATTAATTTTTAGGCTTGAATCAGTTCTTCAGTACCTTTAAAAAAACCTAGAAAACAAAAGAGGGCTACCCTAGAATTTACTCACTTGCAATGCTATATCTTAAATTTAAGAAAACAGTCGCTAATAATTTAGAGAAATTATTTTGCTGTTAATATTAAAAGAGAAAAAAACTCCAGTATGTTTACATTCGCAGATCCTATGTGTTTTTAATTATAAGTCATAGTTTCTAGACATGCTTGACCATTTATCTCATTCTCTCTGTTCTCTTTTGGCTTTCTTTGGCTGACATCAGACTACCCCCACCCTTGCTTTTGTTAGTTAGAAGACTACTCTCAAGGACAGAAAGTTCATTTACTTCCACCTTGTCCTGGATTCAGAAAAAAGGGTAACAATGCATTGACCTTCTGGTACATTTCACCCTTATTAAATGGATTTAAACCTTGTGATTTTAACACTCCAAGGAAATCTTCCTATCAGATTTCAGAAATATCAGCTAAATTTTCATGCATACAGAAGCATTTCTAGCCTTTACCAAAGTTTCTGAAATCAGTATATAAACAAATATGAAATTTTTTTTCCACGATTTTATTGCTGTAGATATTATTGTACTGACATGTTAATTTTCTGCTGAATTAATGGTCTTTATCTGCTCCCTTTTTCTGTACATGAACATATTTTTTTTATAAAAACTAGATGAGAAAATTAGTAAGATGGAACCAATATAATTTGTTTTTACATTGTTATTTGTTTACGTGTATTTGTCTACTTTGTTCATTATTTTCCTCTGTTGTCAGCATTTTAGAGAAATGAAAACTTTTGAGTGTATTATACATTTAACTGTATTTCAGTATGTCTTGGTGAGATAATACACATACTTTTGCTTGATATACATTCAGAGGAACTTTATGTCACTATTAAACCTTTTTGTGTATTTCTTATATAATTTAGAAAAAAAATCAGTTAATTTAATGTGAAGTTATTTTTTATAATCAGTTCTCACATTCTTAACCAAAATTGACAAAATCCTGAAATGAGATGTTAAAATGAAAAGCTGAAAAAGGCCGTTTTAAAAGATCAAACTCAAAATGTGAGCTTTTCAAAACAATCTTTATTAAAAAGTCGTTTCAAGAAATAGTGACATTTCAATGACCTCAGCACTGCACTTTTTTAGTGAACTAGCTATTCATTTCATTATTCATCTTTGTTTCTTGAGCCTATCCAGATAGATTGCTCATTCTTCTTGCATGGAAAAGAAATTACTTACTCATTTTTCCTGGCTGATATTGCAATACATCTTTCCCTAAAAAAGGTTGTAGGACTGACAGGAGCAAAAAAGGGAAAGATTAACTGTTGTGAAACTATACATTAATGCTTGGGATACACGAGAAGAAAAATTAATGTCTCCCTCTTCCCTGTGGGTCTTAAACTGGTTGGTATTAAAGAAGGTTGATCATAACCGTAATAACTTTTTTCCCCCTGTTATAAATTATTTCTGTTTTGAAGAGGAACACACAAGGCACATAACCTTAGTGTTTCACAAGATATGGTCTTGCATAGAGTATATTTTCACTGGGTCAACTCAGAGAAACTGCTGAAACCAGGAAACTACCCTACAGAATTGGTATTACTTTTGTTTCTCCTCAAATTAGTAGTCACTGGTGCTCCTTTCCACACTTAACAATGATGTGAATTTAGTGGCTCTCTTTCTCAGCATATACTGTGTTCCATGTATTTTCTATCTAGATATAGTCTGAAGACCTTAATGCCACTTGGTCATTTGGATAACTGCAATCCTTAAAGAAATTATTACTTTGTGGATACCATGGATATGATCAAGTACATGCACACAATTCTAGTTGTGTCCCACAGACTAATATGAAGGAACTCTCCAGTAGTCCAACGTACATGATAGAATGGTTGACTCGTAGAAGAGAGAAGGGAAGCTGGTCATGGCAAAAGGAACCATTTCACAAAGAAAAAGCACGATTAAAGACAAACATAACTACAGAGACAAAAATAATAATAATTTTTAGTGTCTCATACTCCTAATACCATAATTAACATTAAAATTAACATTAAAATTAATATTGATGGGGAAAATTACTACTATATATATTATGATCATAGTCCCTATCAGAAATCCCAATTAAAAATATCTGCTGCAATACAAAATAGTGTGGAAGAGACGGGGTTTGACCTTGGGTAGCAGCTAAGTACACACCAAGCTGCACCATCAGTCCTTTTCCTCAAATGGGCAAGGGGAGAAAATACAATTAAAAGTTCACAGGGACAACCTAAGTATGGGGAGATCATCCAGCAATTACAGTCATAGACAAAACAAACTTGAATTAAGAAAGCTAATTAAATTTATTGCCAGTAAATTAAAGTAAGAAAATGAGAAAAAAATAAATTTTGCCACACCTTTCCCCCACACTCCTATCTTCCCAAGCTCAACTTCCTTTACTCCTGACTGTTCTACCTCTTACCATAAGCTACACAAGGAGATATGGGATGGGGCTCATAGCCAGTTCATAAAACTTTGTCTCTGCTGCTCCTTGCACCTCACACTCTTCCTCAGCTCCAGTGTAGGATCCTTCCCACAGGAGACAGTTCATTAATTTCTCCAGTGTGATTCCTTCCCAAAGGCTGCAGTTCTTCACAAGCTGCTTCAGTGTGGGGACTCCCATGGGGTGGAAACCCTTGGGAAAAAACTTCTCCACCATGAGATCCCAGAACCTGACAGAAAACTTGCTCCAGAATGCAGTCCTCTCTGCTTGGGTTCACCAGTCCTGACAGGAGTCTGCTCCAGCACAAGTTTCCAACACGGTCACAGCTTTCTGCAGGATACATCCACCTGCTCTAGTGTGGAGTCCTCCAGAGACTGCAGGTGGATCTGCGCTCCCTCATGGGCTGCAGAGGCACAGCTGCCTCACCATGGTCCACACCGCGGGCTTCAGGAATATTATCCACCTGCTCTAGTGTGGAGTCCTCCAGAGACTGCAGGTGGATCTGCGCTCCCTCATGGGCTGCAGAGGCACAGCTGCCTCACCATGGTCCACACCGCGGGCTTCAGGAATATTTCTGCTCCAGTGCCTGGAGCACCTCCGCCCCCTCCTTCTGCACTGACATTGGTGTCAGCAGGGCTGTTTCTTTCACATATCCTCACTCCTCTCTCCCATCTGCTGTTGTGCAGTATTTTTTCCCCTTTCTTAAATCTATTATCCCAGTGTTGCTCCCACCATCGCCGATGGGCTCAGCCTTGGCCAGTGGCAGGCCCGTCTTGGAGGCAGCTGGCAGTGTCTCTGTTGGACAGAGGAGCAGCTTCTGGTGACTTCTCACAGAAGGTACTCCTACTGATCCCCTGTTGCCCTGAGTTTGCAGTTCTTCAATGTTTTCAGTTTCTGTAAACGTTTCTCACGCACTTTCTGTAAACATGGTCATGTTTTGTTAACTGTACTTTATTGTTTTTCATTCCATTCTCCTAGGCGGAGACATTTGATGGATTTTTCCTTTGACCAGTGTGATTGAGGGGTGGTAATTTTTCCCTCCAATCCATGGTGGTTCTTAAGAAGATATAAAATAAAGTTCGGTGTCTCGTCTCTCTCTCTTTTTCTTGCTTCCCACCTGGCCAGGTCTGCGT